>CANTUR010001105.1:0-131390 GCA_947683625.1 Mallotus nudiflorus | reverse complement strand
AGTAACAAGGGAAGAAAAATGGCATGAAAGGAAAAGAAAGAAAGGAGGAAGAGGAGATAGGGGTGTATATATATATATTAGATAGTTAAAGTAGTGTATATATATATACCCACTTAACACGCACACATATATATATACAACAACAATAATAATAGTAGCACTAGTTAAAATAATACTATAAATAATAATAATAATAATAAACAATAATAATGCCATGAAAAAACTATTAGGACAATTAAAATAGTAAAGTATGTGCATATAACAAAATAATGTAACATCAATAATATTAATAGTTCTCAAATAAATATTTAAATTTGAAACTAGATATACCAATTCAATAAAATAAAATAAAATAATAATAATAATATAAGATAGAAATAATCAATAACACCGAAATTCTTGATATTTAATTATACAAAATAATTTTAAAAAATATTTGGGTTATTACAATACACATAATTCACATCTATGACTTATATAGTTTGTTAGTAAATAAAGTTAGAATCAAAATTTCTCTACTACCTTTACACTGAATCATTTTATTTTTATAAAAAAAGTAAAAGATGAGAAAATGAAGAAAAAATTTCAAACCAACCCATTAAGAGAGAAATTTAATTAAATATATATAAAAAAAAGTGTTGCGACTTTCAATCAGCTAGTAGAGACTATAAAATGTTAAATACTGTCCTACTAAACTCAGTATATATGAATTTTTCTTTCTCTTACTCACAAACTTGTCTTTTGCAACAAATTACATATTAAATAATTAATGTTTTATTACTCTTTCCTTTCTTAATCAAATTATACATAAAATAAATAATTATACTCATTTTTCCAATTGAAATTAAATTTCATATTAAATAATAAAAAATTAATTTTGACGTTTAATTAATAACTATATTATTGTAGGAAATTTTTTGTTGTGTTGGGGGGTGAAGGGAGTTAGTAAATTTTATATTTTCTTTTATCCCCACATTATATGAAAATAATTTTATATAGCCAGTTATCATGTATGTTATATATAAAATAACAATGAAATATTTCAAGATAAATAAACACAACTCACGGAAAACATTGGCTAGTTGAACACTAATTGCATGAACATATGTTATACATATACTGTTCTCTTTTGTTTTGTTTTTTTTCTTAACTTTATATACTGTTCTCTTGAAACATCAACACTAATTATGACTAATATAAAAGCAGGCTAGCTAAAAGTTATGCTATAAAATATAGGACCAAATTAAATTCAATGATAACTTGAATTAAAAACTAAAATTAACATATGAATTCTTGACACTTAATTTAAATCTCAATTTAAATCTCCTGATTTTAGGTTATTTTTATTACAATTATGAGTAAATACCGAATTCCATCACTATTTATATACTTCACAGCTATACTTCTGAAAAAAAAATTATTTTCCATTAATTAGATTGCAATAATCTCTATCATTACAATGATTTCACATTTGCAACAAACTAACTTTTAACTCGAAAACAAAACAATAATTGTTTATCATTACATTGTTTTCTACCAATCGATCAGCCAACTTATACAATCTCCATGGATTCAGAACAAAGCAACCTCGTCATCGTAGACAGACATGAGAATAGACACATACACTTTTTGTGAATTCAACACAAACACAGGATGGTAGTATTATGACTTGTATCTCTACACTGAAACATCGATTACAAAGTTAGAGTTAAAATAGTTTGTAATTGATGCAAAACATAGTTGATTATTTTTAGGGATGCCAAAAAAATTAATTAATAAATGTAATATAGCTTAACTCAATATATAAAATATAGTTTTTTAATTAGTTTGTAGGGTATATATAAGGAATTTTTCATGTAGAATACAACTTCTCCTTCCATTCAATACCTTGTTGAAGTATCCATGCACAAATATATAGAAATATTTGTTACATTTCACTCAATTTTTTTAAAAAATATAATATAAATATCATAATTCCAAATGCAACTAAATATTTACAACATATAAAAATTATAATAGATAGCGAAGGCATGCAATAAAAAATTATTTCGTACGAGAAAAATGTAAGTAACCTAAAAATTCATTGATGGACTCACATCTTCAAAGTGTTCTCTTTCTGTTATTTTTTATTCCCAAAAATTGAAAAAAAAAACATATAATCAATTCCTCAAAAGAACATTATAGCCTTCAAAATTGGAGGGGGCACCATTCAAATCGCTCTTTTGTTAACTTACTTCTTGCCAATTCGAGTTTTTCTCCTTTGAATTATATGTTATGCATTTACAAAAATTTAGTTTTTATTTTTTTTTTATATTTTTGTAAGGAATTAATAAAAATTACCAAGTTTGTAGCATGCATGTAAAAATAGTTTAATTTGGGGTTATTGGAAGATAAGTTGTCATGACACATGGAAAATAATGGGTAGTTGAAGTACACTAATTGCATGAGTGGTGTTATAAATATATGGTTTCCAGAGAGAAAAAATTAATGAACACTAAAAGTTAGATTTATTAGTTTGTTAATGCATATTGAAATTAAGCACAGTTAATACTAATATAATTTAATGTTGGAGAAAATTAAATCTTTGTTAGGTATAACTTATTCTTTAGCAATTATAAATTTCAAATCCTCTAATGAAATTGCATTCATATTCAGTTTATTATATTGCCTTCAATTAACTTATTGCAATTACCATCACCATATTGCATTCAATTAAACTCAAATAAATTTGCGAAATTCATATTCTCAACATGTTATGAACATTTTCTATTATAAAAATAATTAGTAAAAACTAAAGCAACTCTATTCACTAAATCGATACCTTTATACCCCGTAATCTAAATCCCTCTTATATTTTACTACAATCATTTAATTTTATATTGGTGGCAGGTGAGAAAATAAGGAATGAAATAGATAAAAATGATTAAAGCCATTATCAATTGGCTTATGAATGGTACAAAATTAGGGATATAGGAAAATAAGAATATGTAAAAGATTCAGAATGAAATGAGAAAGTACGATGTAAAATGTAGCAAATAGTTGTTATAGAATGATTAATAGTGGAAAAATTAAAATTAATTTTAAATATTATATTTTTGTTTATATATATTAATGATGAAACGAAGAATAAATAATAATTATTATTATTATATAACATATTGTTGTAATAATAATAATAATAATAATAATAATAATCCTTTGTTTGTTTAAACTAAATATGTTTTAATGAAAATTGAAATCAACTAAATTATTTTGAATTAAAATTTTTTAACTAAATTAAAATAAATATTTAACTAATTCTTGATTCAACATTTTTTTTTTGTTAATTAGACTTTAACCAAATCAATGATTTTCGCCCCTATTTCTCATAATAAACACAATAATTGACGCTCAACAAACTAAGATCGATTATATATGATGTGAGTAGCCTTCCAACAATACAACAAACGAGTGAAACCATTCATTAGCTGATTTGCTTGCTAGACATGGAGTCTTTTCAGCCTTTATCCATTGGTGGGATTCGGCTCCATCTTTTTGTGATAATTCTATTTGTATTGATCATAGTGGGTGTAATAATCCAAGTTTTTAAATTATTTTTTTTATTTTATAATAGAATATGTAATATTAATAATTTTTAAAATTTTATTTAATTGTTTTACTATTTTGTAAGTAATTATTATTACTTTTACGTTTAATTAAAATTTTCTATGTAAATGTATGTATTAAAGTTTATTATTTTGAGAAATAATATTTTAATAATACTTAATTTGGTGTATTAATATTTTAATATTATTATTTTAATAAATTACATTATTTAAATGTATTTTATGTGTTTATATATATATGCTTGTGAATATAAAGGTGTGTGGTGTGTGATTAATGTACATTATAGTAATATATTATAATATATAGTTGAATAAAGATATAATATATAGTATTATGAAATATACATACATAAATAACAAAAAACTCACCCTCCCTATCTTCTCCTTTCTCGATCACCATCCTCCCCCACCCTCACCGTCTGTTACTTCTGATCTCCGGTCGTCAGAGTGCCTCTCCCTCCAGCCATCGCCTTCTGCCACCTTCCCTTCCTTCTCCGGCACCGGTGTCGACTTCCACAACCCATTTTTGCCTGAAACTCGTTTCCTCACCGTTCTCCTTCGTCCGCCACCAAATCAGACGTTTCTGGTGGCATTGAACTCGTGGAGCTTTGAAGAGGAAGATTCTGAGCTCCTTTTAGACTGAAAATGCGTGGTGGTGAGGTTTCAAGCTCATTTTTATTTCAGCCATTTTTGGTTTTTCAATTTTTTTCAATTATTTTTGCTTGATTCATGAAAAATTATTTTACAAAAATTGTTCCCCTTAGCTCAATCTACATCCCTAAATTGTTGTGTAATTTTTGGAAATTATTTTGATTTTTGTGAATTTTTTATTATTTTATTATTTTCATAAATTAATTATATAAATTATGAAATTGTGATGTTTTGTGTTATTGATAGTTATTGGTAATTTTAGGATTTAATTTATAATTTTTATGCATTTTGTGTGATTTTTATAATTATTTTTAGTTTATGTCTGTTTTGGAAATATAGGTTAAATATATATTTTCTTAGTAATTATTAGTTAATTAAGTGTATTTGTTGATTTTAATGAATAATATGTTGAGAAAATAATTTTTGTGTATTTATATAATTTTTATTGAATTTTTTGAATATTATTAGTATTTTATGTGTATTTTTAAATATTAGGGGTAATTTGATAATTTGGTGATAATTTTAGTTGGATATTAAGTTTAATTGGATTTAATAATTATTTGAGGCATAAAAATGATTTTTACAAATAATTTACTAATTTTAACTAATTAATACTATTTTTCAAAAATTATTTTCAAATTATATATAATAAACTATTTTTGTAAATAAATGGGTTTTTTAGTAATTTTTAATATGTTTTTGGACTAATTAAGTAATTTGGATTTATAAAATGAATTTTTATAAATATTTGTAGAATTATTGAGAAAATGGATTTTTAATAATATTATATTATTAATTAGAGTTTTTAAGTAATTATTAGTAAAATAATTACTTTTGGTGTTTTAATACTTAAATTGCTATATTTTGATATTTGAAGGGCATTTTTGGTATTTATTGAATTTTAATATATTTTATTGTATTATTTGATTTTTGGTGAATTGTGGACCTTGGTTGGGCAATTTTTGAAGTTCGGGATCCCAACCGAGGGTTGTTTGAATCCTAGTATTTGAAGTGTACTTTTCTTGCATAACTGACTCTAATTTTTAAGTAGAGAGATGTCCATTTTATAAAGGAGGTTCTGTCAAAATTTTGATAGAATTCTCGTAAAACGTGACATCGGATCTAATTTCTATTTCGTGTCTGTTTGTGTTTAGAATTCTAGTAGATCGAGTCTCTAGAATCCTAAGTTAAATATATGTTCTGATTCATGATTGTTTTTATTGTTTAGTTATGCCGAGACTGAGGCCTAGAGGACCAGGCCCGTTGGACTAGTCTCGAGGAACGCATCCCTATGAGTTATTATGATATATATACATTGTTTTAGGTTGCATGTTTTAGAATTATATGTTTTAAATGTAAGATTTTGCATAATTGCTTTATTGAATGTTTAAGTATATTTTAGGTATATTTTTAGTATATTATTTGTAATACTCCATATTTTATTTTAATAAAAGTAATTTCCGAATTGGTATTATTTTATTATTTAAAATGACATTGTTTATTATTATTATTATTATTATTATTATTATTATTATTATTATTATTATTATTATTATTATTATTGTTATTATTAAACTACATTATTTGCATGGATATCTTATGTGTTATTATATATATATATATATATATATATATATATATATATATATATATATATATATATAATAACACAAAAGATATAAGTTATAGTATATATATATGTAAAAAGGAAGAAAAGCAACTTACCATGAAGAGAAGACCCGACACCCACACCCCAAAACCTCACTAAGCAGCTGCCTTCCCTCTCCGACCACCACCATCACTGTCATCCTTCTTCTCTGGCGTGTCTCAGCCCTTCTTGGAGCAGCCAACACTAGCAGCAACCTCTCCCTTCTCTTTTCTTCCTCTAGTTTCTCCTTCTTCCTCACATTTTGAAGTCTCCTCGCCTTTGCCAGAGCTAGATCAGTGCTGCCATTGCTCCCTCAACCTTCTTCACTTCCTCAGGAGTCAGTTGACATCTACCCTTGTCTTTGCCACCCATTTCCGGCACTGAAAAGTGAGGTTGAAGGTGAGTTGCGCAGAGTTATTTTTTGGTTGTCTAAGCTAGTTTATGTGTTAATCTTCAATTCTTCTAAGTTAGATGATGAATTCTGCAAAGTTAGAGGCTTAAATCTAATTTTGTATATTATTTTGATTTTTCCCAATTTTTACAGAATTTTATTTTATTTTTGTTTGATTTTAATTGATATTTAATTTGGGTTTAATTAGTAATTAAAGTAGTTATTGTTAATTATTTTGGGTATATTAATTTTATTTGAGATTATAGAAATTTTTGTATATTTATTTAGGTATTTTAAGTTTTAGTTATATTTTGTTAATGCGATTAATTAATTATTTTTTGGTTGAATATTTGAGTTAATTAGTGTTAGTATATTATGTTAGTAATTTTAATAGTGATAAAATAATTTTTGATAATTTATCTCATTTTTTTTAGAAATTATTATTATTATGTAAATTTTGAAATAATAGGTAAATGGTGTGTTTTGTTGATATTATAATTAAATACTATGTTTTAATTAATTTTGAGATAAAATGTGGTATTAAAATAATTTTTATAAATTATTTATTATTTTTAGTTAATTAATACTGACTATTTTTGAAAATTTATTCAAAATTAAATTATTTATTGTTTTGTGGTTTGAATGAGTTTTTAATTGATATTATAGTATATTTAATCTAGATGGGCAATTATAATTGAATTTGACTATATTATGTTGAATATTTGGAAAGTTGGATGGTTATTAATATTATATTATTATTTGAAATTTTATTAAGTTATGATGGAAAATAATTTTATTTAGTGTTTTTAAAAAAAATTATATTAAAAAAATTATATTATGATTTATTATTTATTTTTATTATTTTTGGTGATTTACTAGATTAATATTTAGTATTTATTTATTTGTATTTTTGGTGAACCTCGGTTGGGAATTGTGTAGTTTGGGGTTCCAACCCGAGGTGTTGTGCCATTGTGAATTTTGAAGTGTATTTATTTGCAGGATTGACTCTACTTCGATAGAGGAATGTCCATTTTATAGAGAAAATTCTGCAAAATTTTTGATAGATTTCTCGTAAAACGTGACACTGGGGTCAATTCTAAAATTTTTATTCTGAGTTTGAATCGAGTCTTCCTTAGAAACTCTAGAAGTTAGGTTTTTAATTTCTGATTGTCATTTCCTTTTTCTGTCTTTTAGCTGCCCCTCTAGTCGCGTCTACCAGTCGAGGTCAGACACGATGTACCAGAGGAGCACCTTTATTTTGTAAGTTAATATTTGATTTGAGTGTCAAGTCTTTTAATTTAAATTATATTAAATTCTTATGAATTTAATTTTATAAGATTCTAGTCGGCATTCTTCATAGGATTTTGCATGATTTAATTTATAGTTGATTTATTTTATTTATTGTAATTTTCATTGTTTTATTTATTTTCTTTTATTTTTAAATAAACCACGGTAGAATGGGCTACCTGATGGGTTTCATCAGGACTGTGTGCGCACCGGTAAAATATGTGATTGTTTAATTATATTACTGGGGCTGAAGGTCTGGTGATGCTTTGCTCTCGGACACCACCAGTAGTATAACATTTGTTTATTTGATAAATACTGGGGCTGAAGGTCTAGTGATGCTTTGCTCTCGGACACCGTCAATAAATTTTTAATTTATATTTATTAAATCACTAGGGCCGATGGTCTGGTGATGTTTTGCTCTCAGACACCGCCAATGATATTAGATTAAGAGATATGACTGCGATTGTGTATCCTGATGATGCCTTGCTCTCGGGATCCGACAGTCTTGGATATAAGTGAGTCATATGACTGTTAAAAATTTATAAACTGGGTTCTACCAAATCTTTATACTGAAATGATTTTAAAAGACTTTTAAATATTTATTTCTTCTCTTTTAAAAAATGGATTTATTATATGTATACCAAATGGTTGAAATAAAATTATATTATATTATATTTCCATAAAATTTATTTTAATCAAGTTTTCAAATAGCATTCATTTCTTTATTAACTTACTTAGTGAGGTTTGACTCCCCTTAACTTTTTTTTTTCAGGAGTTTGGGAGTTTATTGTTAGGCCTACTTCTCTTTGCCGTGTAGCTTCATCACCGGCTATTCTACGTAAGTCTATTTAGTTATGTTGTATTTACTTTCGTGTACCGCAATAAAAAAAATTGTATAACTGCATACTTTATTTGGAATTTCATGTATTTATAATTTTATGTACTGAGATACTATTTGTTTAACCGATGTTTATTTATTTTATTCTATGCACTGATATTATGGTTTAAATTATATTGAGAAAAATTTATTTGATAATGTGCATTGTTATTTTATTATTTATTATAAGGTGTCAAAGTTTAAATATTCTACGATTTTTCTTTTAAGGCTTAGTATGGGTTTCGATAGCTTTATGCTTTCTCATTCCCTAGTGCCGGTCACATGCCCCTGGGTTCGGGTCGTGACATTATTGGTATATTTTAAATTAAATGCATGATTTCTTTTTTATTTATATTCAAATTATGTTAAGTATATTATTGGTTGATTTTGAGTATATTTTATTAATTGTTTGAGTTGATTTTACGTATATATACCTAAAATATACTTACTTTATTTTAGGTATATTACTGGTATATATATGGTTTATTTGATCATTTTGAATGTCATTATGCATTATTTATTTTTTCGTATGTATGTTTATTTTTAATGAAGGATATCGATAGAACGTGCTTCTTAGTGGGCAACACTAGGACTATGTATGTACCAGTGCGATAAATTTAGGGTTGAGTGAGAATCATTTATGGTATTATGATTAGATTAAAAATGATATGATTGAGATGTGACGTGATTAATGGTATGATTGCTGGAGCTCGGTTGACCAAGTGTCTCGGGGCCAATCACACTGACAATCAGACTGCTGGAGCTCGGTCGACTTAATGTCTCGGGGCCAGTCTACTGTTTAGTTGGATTAAGTGAATTTACTTGGAATTAAGTGAGCCAGTATAGCTAGATCGTTTACTATTGATATTTGAGGTTGCGATAACTTAGGGTTCTATTTGATCCATCATAAAATGATATTTTTCAGTATTAAATATAAAATGATTTTTGTTACATCTATGTGTACCTTCCTGTATATATATTTATTAAATACTTATGAGTGTTTGCATTTTTCATTTAGAAATGCATGTATATATTATAATAATTCACTCAGTGAGGTCTGACTCCCCTCAGTTGATGTTTTTACAAGAGAGTCCTCTTCTTCAGACCTCAACAATAGGCCTATCTGCTGGATTTATTCTGCCCCAGCTTTATTATGTAAATTACTTATTTAGTTATTTATTATTGTACTCTAGTAAACTGCAGTAGTTATATTTTGTAACAGTTGTGAGTTTTATTTATTTGATATTTGAGATTATAATTTAGATGTTTAATATGAATGTTGTATTAAATTATTTCATAATATGAAAGAGTTTATTTTATTATGTTAAATTGAAATTTTAATTATGGTATATTTTAATTATTTATTATTATATTTTTTTAAGGCTTGCTAGGGTTCCGGATTTGAAAGAATTCTCGTTCCCTAGCGTCGGTCATGGCCCTCGGTTTGGATCGTGACAAAGTTGGTATCAGAGCAGAGTTTTGTGTTAGGGCCTTAGTTGTGTGAGTTGTGGCCCTAGTTTTCAATGTCATGTTTTCTTTTGAAACTACTACAATTAATTAAGTTCGAGTATGTCTTGATACATATTCCTTGATTTAGTTTTCTATGTTATCCTCTGTTATCTATCTTGTCTGAATCCTTCTGTTTGTCTTTTCAGAATAAGGAGGTGAGCATGTGTCGCTCCATCGGTCGTTGAGGCTAAGGATGATGAGTCCTTCCAGGATGAGGTTTTACCTCCTAAGCTGCCTGTTAGGCATAGAGGTCATGGTAGAGGTAGACCTCGAGGAGCGGTAAGTCATCATAGATAAAGAGAGTTACAGTATGAGGAACCTGTAGAGCCTGAGTTCAATGATATTCCAGTACCACCTGTTGCACCGCTTGTTCAGCCTGCGTATCAGTAAGGTATGTCTAACCCTGAGGCAGCCTTGTTCTATGCCAGAGTCAGCAGGATCGAGTTCGATGGGACTTCAGACCCTTTAGATTTTCTGCATACAATCAAGATGAGGACTCGAACTGCTCACATTGAGTACCATCGGATCATAATAGTCGAGCTGTCAATAGAGGGACTAACTCTGGACTGGTTTATTCAGATGATTCAGCCATATATGACAACGATGACCTGGGCTCAGTTCAAAAAGTGATTCATAAGGAGATTTTTTCCAGAGCTACTTCGTATGAGTTATAGACTTTGCTTGACTAGCATTTCCCAAGGTGACAGATCTGTTAAGGATTATACCAGAGAGTTCCTTCGACTTGGCAGATATGAAGAGGTTCTGCATTTGCTAGTATGCCTATCGCGAGCCTTACTCTAAAGTCAATAATAGAGTTGGCCAAGGAGATTGAGTTGAGGCTAGTCAAGTAAGGAGCTATGCCTAATTACTACCAGTTGGGTGTTTAGTCAGGTGGATTCTAGACTACTTCATACTCGAGTTTTTAGATTGGATTGAGTAGTCAGCAGAGGGGTCTAGCCTAGTAGAGTCAGAGACAGTAGCAGAGGGTACATCGGAGCAGTAGACATGGCCGTGGAGGTCAGCGTAGACCATTTAGACTTAGGTAAGGTGCTTCGAGCAGCAACAGTAGTCGTAGTTCTGGGTTAGTTGCCAGTGTTGGTCAGACGTGCAATGGAGTCCATCAAGGATTATGTTACATGACATCATTGATGTGTTTCAAATGTGGACAGATGGGACATTTTGCTAGATCATATCACTATTCTGGTTATCAGCAGCCACAGATATCGTGATTCCCTCAGTAGTCGATTGCTAGTGCTGCACTTGTTCCTTTTCAGTTGCCTCCAGCCCAACACTAGAGTTCTACTCAGATTATTCCTCATCAGGGACGTGGTAGAGGTTATAGAGGAGGTGCTAGAGGTGTTAGCCAGGCTTTTACCATCCAGCAAGGAAGTCGAGGATAGGCTAGAGTCTTTCATCTCACTCAGTAGGATGCTCAGGCATCTAATGCAGTCATGGCAGGTATTATTTCTGTCTGTTACCTAGATGCATGAGTTCTGTTTGATCCGGGTGCCACGCATTCATTCGTTTCTCCTATTTTTTCTTTCAAGTCTTATTGGCAAGCTTTAAGGATGGCTTTTCCTTTGTTTGTCACCACTCCTCTAAGTGATTCTTTGGACACCGATGTTATTCTTTCTGATTGTCCAGTTCTTGTCGAAGGTAGAGAATTATCTACTGATTTGATTTTGTTGAATGTGATGGAATTTGATATTATTCTGGGTATGGATTGGTTATCTCAGCATTATGCTATGGTGGATTGTCAGAGTAAATAGGTGACTTTTAGAATTCCTGGTAAAGAAGAATTTAAGTTTGTGGGCGATAAGAGTTTAGCACCTCAGAATCTCATTTCTGCTATTACAGCTAGGAAGTTGCTGAAGAAGGGTTATCAGGGATATTTGGCATTAGTTAGGGATACTTCAATGGAGAAGTTGCCACTCACAAATGTTCCTGTTGCCTGTGAGTTTCCTAATGTTTTTCCTGAGGAGTTGCCAGGTTTACCACCTTATAGAGAGATTGAGTTTTGTATAGATGTGGTTCCAGGCACTACCCCTATTTCTATGCCACCTTACAGAATGGCTCCTGTAGAGTTGAAAGAGTTGAAGGAGCAGTTGCAAGAGTTTTTTTATAAGGGTTTTATTAGACCTAGTGTTTCTCTTTGGGGTGCACCAGTCCTATTTGTGAAGAAGAAGGATGGTACCCTGATGATACCGTTTAATATGTTCCTGCCTAGTTAAGGGCTCCTTATCTCCTAAATAGGGACACCTGGATTAGGAAGAAGGCAGGATCCATTCGGAATAGGGACTACCCCAAAGAAGAATCCTAAACAAAGAAGGAACACTCTGTTACTAAGATTATGATTCACTATCCCATAAGGAATCTGACTCCTACTAGGTTTGAGTATTGCTATATATAGAATCCCATACCCCTCACAAAGGGGCATCTCATTCTTATATATTCTAGCTATCTTGTATTCTTCCTACTTCTGTTCTCTAACTTAGACATCAAAGTGTTCATGGGGACTCTCCCTACCTCTCACCTTGCCTTCTATTCATGGATTGTAAGATACTAAGCCTAAGAGTTACGAAAACCAATTATCAAGTGGCGCCATTTATGGGAACTCCTTGGGAAAAGCCATTCATTTACCTGCTAAGCTAAAGACATCCTCACTATAACTTCCAGCCCGCCACCAACCCTGACTCCTGAAGCCGGGCACCAACCCTTCCGCACCTATCCATTCGACTAACCTCTCAGACCCTCTCCAATAATAGTGCTTCCACCCACTTTTTAGCATGTTGAAGCCTCATCCAGACATATACCTCCACTCCCTGACAACACCCCAAGATACCCGTCCTTGGGCACAGACCTTCCGTATTACTCTCCGCTACAACACCATCACTTAATACCTTCCATATCCTTTCTGAGTTTAACAGAGACATTAGCAATAACCACACCAAATCTAAACACTGTAAACTAAACACTAACTAGTAATGAAAAATATTCAGGCACAGAAAGCTTTGATGCAATAATAGCTAAACGCTATAATACAGAGTGGGCATTCTGAGCCGACTCAGAACAATGATAACACAACACCTCAGTAGGCCCCAGGGGTGAGCATGGGAAAAGATAAAGCGTCAGAGGGGAGTGAAGTTCAATAATTTTGGCTCTTGATGATTCAAAAATAGCTCAGAAGGTTAAAGAAGCAATATACAAAGCCTAGACCAAACCAAGAAAGGAAGAAGAATGTGTTATGGATAGCAAAACTCCATTTGTCAAAAGAATAATTCAGATGGAGATCCCTACTAAGTTTAGAATCCCGCCGCTTGATTAGTATGATGGGACAAGAGACCCTATCAACCATATATCGGCATTTTGAACAAAGATGCTACTTCAGAATGTAAATAATGGAATCATGTGTAGAGTTTTTTCGAACACACTCATAAAGAACGCTCAAAAGTGGTTTCATAGACTCCCAGAGAATTTTGTCACTTCTTTCGAGGATCTGGCAAAATAATTTCATATCAGTTTCATCACCAATATTCCCCCTGCCAAGAACATCAACGATCTTCAGATGTGCCGGGTAAGAAGTTGATGAATCTTTATGGAATTATCTTGATCGTTTCAATAAAATAGTCATGCAAATTGAGCATCTTATCGATGAAGTTGTCATAGAAGCTTTGAAAAATGGCACTAGACTCGGTAATCTTAAAGATAAAATAATGATCAAAGAACTGAGTACCTTTACAGAGGCAATGGCGATGGCGGTTAGGATGATAAAAATGGACGAGGATAAAAGGATGGGACGGGAGGAAGAGAAGCCATCGATTAAGGATGAGTGACCTAAAAATAGACGAGCAAGCTTCCTAAAAACAAATTTCAAAAATCTAGCAGAAAGATTCAATAGGGAAGCGGATAGATACACACCCCTGAAAACCTTTCGATCTAAAATCCTCATGTGGGTCAGGCAAAATGGAGTTGGAATTACCCCGGGTAAGAGAATAAGCCCAAGCCAGAGATCTACTTAAGACAGGGGACAATACTGCCAGTATCACCGAGAAAATGGGCATAACACGGAGGGCTGCAGAGAGCTAAAGAATGCCATAGAAAGACTAGTAAATGGGGGCAAGCTCAATAATTTCTTAGATGCACCGAGAAGAAGCGGAATCTCTAAAAACTAGGAACATGATAGGCTGGAAGTAAAGAAAACCTAGAGGGAGCCAATTGGCATAATCAACATGATCATCGGGGGAGAAAACATTGAGAAAAGATTAAAGCGGAGTAGAGGAGAAAAACTAGTACCTAGGAAAAGCGATATTATGTTCAACTCGAAAGATGATTCGCATGTTCACCACCCCCATTATAATGCCCTGGTAATAACTGCGTGCATAAACAAGTATCTAGTAAAAAGACTATTGGTGAATAATGGAAGTGCTATCAACACATTATCCTGGAATGCGTGCAAGGCAATGGGCAACTCCGTCACCAACTTGAAGGCCATTCAGAATCCCATCACAAGTTTCTATGGAGGAACTGTGCAACCAATGGAATTGTTGAACTGAGTCTAGAATTTGGGAATTAAGATGATGAAGAAAAAAAAGTAATCCGAGCATTATTCAGTGTGGTGGATATACCACTGGGGTATAATGGGATTATAGGACGGCCAACACTCTATGGAACAGATGTAGTCACCAGTATTCTGTGTTTAACTATGAAAGTTCCAGTTAAGAATGGAACTCTTACCATTCACGGGGATCAACATATGGCCAGACAGTGTTACCATATGGCCATGAAGCCTCAGGTGGAGGCTTTTCCTTTAGAAGCATGGGAAGTTGAGAAGCAAGGTACCGATCCATAACCAAAAGAAGACATGGAGACCTTACAAATCACAGAAGGGAAGACCGTGAAAATTGGCAATGAACTTAACCAGAACATCAGAGAAGAAATAAGGGAAATCCTTACCAGACACTAGGAGGATTTTGCTTCATAAGCATCCGAAATCGTCAGCATCAACCCACAAGTTGCTTGCCACTGCCTGAACATCAAACTGGGAGCCAAGCCAGTAGCTCAGAAAAAAAAAGAACCTTTGCCTATAAAAGGCAGAGAATAATTGTTGAAGAAACAATGAAGCTATTAGCAGCCAGGTTCATCAAAGAAGTTACTCACTTGGAATGGGTAGCCAACGTGGTACTTATTAAAAAAGCAAATGGGAAATACAGAATGTGTGTAGACTTCACTGACCTCAAAAAAGTATGCCCCAAAGATAGTTACCCATTGCCTACGATCGACCAACTCGTTGACTCCACCACTGGCCACAGATTATACAGCTTTGTTGATGCGGCATAAGGTTATCCCGATGAAGGAAGAGGATCAGGAGAAGACATCCTTCATCACCCATAAAGGCTTGTATTGCTATAAGGTGATGCCCTTTGGACTAAAGAACGTTGAAGCCACGTATCAAAGAACGATGAACCAAGTCCTTTAAGATTAGATTGGCATGAGCATAGAAGTATATATGGATGACATTATAATCAAAAGCAAGAATTCGGAACAATACCCAGTAGATATAGACTAGATCCTCCGGCTATTAAGCAAATCCAAGATCAAGTTGAATCCAAAAAAATGTGTCTTCAAAGTCTGAGCAGGAAAATTCTTAGGATTCATGATATCTCACCAGGGCATTAAAGCCAATCCAGAAAAGATGGAAGCCATACTCAACATGGAAGCACCAAAAAACATCCATGAGGTATAAAAGTTAAATGGTAGAATCACCGCATTAGGGCGTTTTATTTCATGCTTGGCCAGACGATGTTTACTCTTATTTCGAGCTCTCAAAAAGTTCAGAAAGTTTGAGTGGTCCGCTGACTGCCAGGCAACATTCAAAGACATTAAAAAATTCTTATCCTCACCACCTTACTCAGCCGGCCCATCCCAAATAAGACATTATACTTATACCTTTCTATAGGCTAAGAATGCATCACCTCATTACTGGTAAGAGAAGAAGGAAGCCAGCAAAGCCCAGTTTATTACATCAATAAAATGCTCTGAGGATCTAAAATTTGGTATCCCATATTGGACAAGCTACCCATGCCTCTCGAAAGCTCTGACATTACTTCCAGGCTTATCATATCGTCATCTAATCCCCTTTTTTACTACAAAAAATCCTACAAAGACCGGAGACACCGGATAGGCTAATTCAATGGTCAGTATTAATCGACGAATTCGACATTGACTATGAACCCCGCCAACAGATGAAAGCTCAGGCATTAGCAGACTTTGTGTAAGAAATGGCTCCGGAAGACGTTACCTTAACCAAAGCATCGGAGTGGAAGCTCTATGTTAATAGAGCATCCTTAGCTCAAGGCTCCGACACCAAAATAATCCTCAGGGGACTACACAAGGTTTACATCTGATATGCAGTCTGAATTGAGTACAAAGCAACCAATAATGCTACTGAGTATGAAGCACTAATCACAGAACTGAAGTTAGCCATCGAAGTCAGGGCTGAACACCTCATCATACACTTGGACTCCTAATTGGTGGTCAACCAAGTTAGCGGAATGTTCCAAGTCAAAGACACCTGCATTACCAAGTACGTGGACAAAGCCAAGCAGCTCTTGCAACACATTGAATGAGATGGAGGCTGATGGGAGATCATCCAGATACCCAGGAAAGAAAATAATGAGGCCGACTTCCTGGCCAAGTCTATAGTTGAAGACAGTCAAGCATTCCAAGATATGAATTTCATCGAGTCATTAACCAATCCCAGCACTGAAGACCCTGAAGTTTTAGAGACACGGGTAGTCTCGGAATGGATGCGACTGATAATCCAATACCTAGAACATAAAATCCTCCTTAAAGACAAGCTGCAAGCACGAAAGCTAAAAACCAAGGTAGCCCACTATTCCATCCATCAAGGGGAGCTCTACCAAAAATCCCTCTCACACCTATGGTCCAAGTGCGTCTCACTAGAGGAAGGAATACATACTCCGAGAGATCCACGAAGGAATTTATAGAGTGCACAAATCCTATTATGCGCTAACTCGAAAAGCACTACTCTAAGGTATTATTGGCCCCCCATGTCTAACGATGCCCAGTAGCTAATGCAAGCATGTCGCCAGTGCCAGCACTATGCTCGACTCAACCACAAGCCTTCCCGCCCCCTACATCCCATCGGTAACCCTTGGCCATTCTCCATGTGGGGGATGGACATCCTTGGTCCCTTCCCGCTCTCTACCTCATAGAAAAAGTTCTTAATTATGACTATTGACCATTTCACTAAGTGGGTAGAAGTAGAGGTAGTCCCAACCATCACAAAAGCTTGGATACAGCACTTCTTTTGGAAGGAGATCATTTACAGGTTCAGCATCCCCCACACTTTAATTACAGATAATGAGAAATAGTTTAACAATAAAAAGTTCAGAGACTTTTGCTCAGACCTTGGAATAAAGCTTTGCTTCACCTCGGTAGCCCACCTACGGCATGGACACAATAATACCAGTGAAAATTGGTTCACCAAGTTACCAGGTAAACCAGAATCTTGATCACACTATCAATAATATTGATGCCTAGATATGTCTAGACCTACTAGAGGAACGAAGAGAACAAGCAGCAGCCATAGCTGAAGCACATCGACAAAAGGTGACACGGTACTATCGACAATGACATCACCCAAGACAATTCAAGTTGGGAGATTGGGTACTCAGAAGAGTAGATATTGGCAAAGGCAACTTAGGAACAAACAAGTTAGGTCCAAGCTGGGAAGGTCCGTACCAAATCTCAGCAAGCACAACCAAGAGAGAATTCAAGCTAAGAGAAAGAAGAGGCAAAGAACTACCACGATTTTAAAACTCAGATTCTCTTAGAAAATACTATCAATAAGATTGTATTCAACACATGATTCAATAAAGTATCTCTTCATTAATAAATATGCTTTTACAAGATATCAGTTACAAAAAAAATACATATCCATTCTACTACATGTACATCCGGACCCTCAAGCCTAGAAACAGAAGGCGAAACCTCAGCAATAACATCCAGATGTGCTACAGACTCAATAGCAATAGCAGTCTCTATAATTTCCCTCTTAGGGGCAGCACTGGCCTTTTGATGGGTGTCCTCTTCAACAGCGAGCTTAGCAAGATCTATCGATGTTATTTAATCTAACACCCCCAGGTCCAATTCTGAGTTTTAAGCGAGTAAGACCCTCTTACACTCAGCCCTATAAGCCTTCAGAAATCCCCTCGCCATGCCTTGGTATGACTTTTTATCACCCGCTCAGGATTTCTTGAGCTCAGTCAACTCTCAAGCTCAGTAATTTGAAGGTCTTGCTCTTCAATCCTCCTTATTAGCTGACCTTGGCTATGCTCTAACTCAAAAACTTTCTTCTGAATAGCCTCAGACTTTTCCTCAGCATACTTTGTCTGGCAGAGCTCTAATGCTGCCTTCATGCCATCCAGCTTCTTCTCAAAATCGATGGCAATAGTTCCTACCTCTGTCTCCTTCAGGCTGTACTATCTCTTCAAATAGAAGTACTGATCCTTTGCCAACAACAAAACCTGAGTCATCTATTAACAGTAAAAAGTTTGCATAAAAAAGAAGCACATATGATAACAACATGAGCAGCAGAGCTAACTTACTTCCAATGATTGGCCAATCATGGAGTCGAGTAAACCCTCCGGGCCCTTATTAGACCAGCGTTGCATATCCTCAGGCAGCCTTAGTGATTCAACGTGTTGATCCCTCACTTAGCTATTAGAGACACTTGGGGCCTTCATCCGCTTCAGTATCCAGCCCCTCATATATGGACACCCAAATAACCTTAGGCACTAGACATAAATGTCCTCATCAAGCCCCTCCGTGTCTGACTTTGGCTCGATCAACCGCCTCTTTCTCTGACCTACCCATTTCGATTGTGTTAACTCCACCATTGTTTTACCCTTGGGATCAGCAGACACCGCTTTAAGAGCCACAGTAGCTTTAAGCTCTAGAGAAGGAGATACCCACACTTCCTCTAGAGAAGCTGGCTTGTCAACTAATGAAATCCCACCTGTAAAATCAAAAAAGTCAGCCATCTACAGTTGCAAAAATAGATTAAGTCAGAAATATATCTTTACAGTAGCATAAACGTACTAAGGGAGTGGATGCAACTCGGACAGACTCGCCATAGATATCTCCTAGACACATCCTTCACCGATCGAGCTTCGGTAAGACCATCGAGATGTAGTTGTAGAACCATCTCCGCATCATTGTTGGGAAGTCTCACGGGCTGACTCACCTTATGGCACTCATCAAACCACATCCACCAAACATCCAAGAAGTCCAATTGATGCTTTATAAAAAAAAATGGTGTCTCCACTTCTTATAGAGATTTAGAAGCTTTATGGCTGACAGGGAAAACATCAGTTCTCCCTTCTTCCTAGTCAGTCTGTACAAGTATTGAAAAAAATCTAGGTTGGGCTCTTTCCCCTCTTCATGCATCAGTTGGATGAACCCAGTCAAAATCTTATAGCTATTCGGATGGAGCTGACCAGGTGCTATGTTATTCCTATTCAAAAATCTCTTCACAAAGGGATCTAAAGGAATTTTTAAACCCCCCTCTAATTGGTCAAAATACACCACTAATTTACATAGCCCTAGTAAGGGGGTATGGGCCTTAAATTTCCTATCTACGGTTTGAAGGGTGTAATCGGCAGGGATACAGAACTGCCTCTGGCACTACCCCAATAACTCATCATCTATATTTAAAACAAAAAGGTTAGAACTAACTTGTTCCCTTGGTGCCATAATGAAGGAGGAAAATGCACAACAACAGAAGCAAGAAAATAGAAGAAGAAAAGACAAAAGATCACCTGGTTGCCACAAAGCAAGAATCATGGCAGGAAGGAAAATAGTAGTGGCAATACAAATGTGACGAAGGCAAAAACAAAAAAGAAGCAAAATACACCAGTAGACAAGCGCAATAGTACTTATAAAAACATGGAATGATATGGAAACACACCATTAACTGCCCTCATTGTTGCTGCATTCCTCCCTAGGCCATCAAGGGCCTTTTGAGGATAAAAAAACCCATTGAACGAGGAGTCATGACAACAGTGGTAGAAACATTTTATTTACTTACATACGAAATGATGCATAACTCACGCGATTTAAACTTTGAATCCCTAGGAGTTGAAGCGATGCCACCACATGTTGGCCTGCCCACATTTCGATTGGGCCACTTTATCAAGCTACTCGAAAAGCATCCAAGCTATGCTTTCAGCCTATTATGGGTATCCGAGCATCTAAGCCTCGTGCATCTAAGTCCAATGACTAAAGCTGACACCCTCAGGTTGCTTTTGTAGTACTGAGGTTCCGAGCATGTAAGCCTCGCGTCCATGTACCAAGCATCTAAGCCTTGCACATCTAAGTCCAGTGATTGAAGCTGGCACCCTCAGGTCACTTTTATAGTACTGAGGTTCCGAGCATGTAAGCCTTGCATCTATGTATCGAGCATTTAAGCCTCGCACATCTAAGTCAAGTGACTGAAGCTGGCACCCTCAGGTCACTTATGTAGTACTGAGGTTCTGAGCATGTAAGCCTTACGTCCATGTACCGAGCATCTAAGCCTCACACATCTAAGTCCAATGATTAAGGCTGGCCACCTCGGCTCATTCATCTTTATCACCATATGATACCCCCATGTGAAGGCATCAACACCCTACTCTACCTGAACACGATGGACATAAATATCTGAATACACCCAAGGGGACTCTTAATACCATCTAATATGTTCCCGCCTAGTTAAGGACTCCTTATCTCTTAAACAGGGACACTTGGATTAGGAAGAAGGCAAGATCTGTCTGGAATAAGGACTACCCCAAAGAAGAATCCTAAACAAAGAAGGAACACTCTCCTACCAAGATTATGATTCACTATCCCACAAGGAATTTGACTCATCCTAGGTTTGAGTATTACTATATATAGAATCCCATACCCCTCACAAAGGGGCATCTCATTCTCATATATTCTAGCTATCTTGAATTCTTCCTACTTCTGTTCTCTGACTTAGGCATCAAAGTGTTTATAGGGACTCTCCCCACCTTTTACCTTGCCTTATGTTTGTGGATTGCAGGATACCAAGCCTAAGAGTTTCAAAAACCAATTATCACCTGAGACTGTGCATTGACTACAGAGAGCTAAACAAGGTGATAGTGAAGAACAAGTATCCTCTCCTGAGGATAGATGACTTGTTTGATCAGCTACAGGGTGCACAGTTCTTTTCTAAGATTGATTTGAGATTGGGTTATCATTAGTTACAGATCAGTGAAGCCGATATTCCTAAAATGGCATTTTGCACTCGATATGGCCATTATTTATTTTTGGTGATGTCTTTTGGCTTAACTAATGCACCAGCAGCTTTTATGGACCTAATGAATAGGGTATTTAGACCATTTATGGATCATTTTATGGTAGTCTTCATTGATGATATACTGGTGTATTCGAGGAGTATAGAAGAGCATGTATATCACTTGAGGATTGTACTACATACACTGAGAGAACATCAGCTTTATGCTAAATTCTTGATGTGTGATTTCTGGATGGAAAGTGTTGCATTTCTTGGACACATGGTGTCTAAAGAAGGTATCTAGGTTGATCCATAGAAGATTGAGGCAGTGTCTGAGTGGCCTATACCGATTTTAGTTACTGAGATTTGGAGCTTTTTGGGTTTAGTCGGGTACTATAGGAGGTTTGTACATGATTTTTTCTAGAATTGTAGCTCTTATGACTTGCTTGACTAAGAAGAATGTGAGGTTTGAGTGGTCAGAAGCTTATGAGAATAGTTTTCAGTTGTTGAAGGAGAAGTTGACCACAGCTCCAATTTTGGCTTTGCCTAATGGAGTAGACAAGTTCACAGTGTATTGTGATGCCTCTAGAGTTGGCCTAGGTTGTGTGTTGATGCAGAATGGTAGGGTAATAGTCTATGCTTCGAGGCAATTAAAGAAGCATGAATAGAACTATCCTACTCATGACCTAGAGATGGCTGCAGTGATCTTTGCTCTCAAGATCTATAGACATTATCTGTATGGGGTGACTTGTGAGATTTTTACTGATCATAAGAGCCTTAAGTATATTTTTCAGCAGAGAGATATGAATCTGAGGCAGAGGAGATGGTTGGAATTGCTGAAAGATTATGACTGTGAGATTTTATATCACCCAAGCAAGGCTAATGTGGTAGCAGATGCCTTGAGTAGGAAGTCTTCAGGTAGTCTTGCTCATATCAGTGTGGAGAGGAGACCGTTGATCCAAGAGTTGTATCAGTTAATGGATCAAGGTCTGATGATGAAGGTGAGTATATTAGGTGGACTGCTAGCTCAATTTAAGGTATGATATGTACTAAGAAATAGGATTAAGGCAGCTCAGAGCCAAGATCCTATTTTAGAAGAGCTTGTAGAGAATGTTCGAGCAGGGAAGTTCACTAATTTCACACTTGATGATAATGGTATTTTATGGATCAGTGGTAGATTGTGTGTTTCTAATGTGGATAATTTGAGAGAAGAGATCCTAGAGGAAGAACATTCTACAGCCTACAGTGTACATCCAGGTGTCACTAAGATGTACCACAGTATCAGAGACTTGTACTAGTGGGATGGACTAAAGAAGGATGTCACTTATTATATTGCTAAGTGTCTGATGTGTCAACAAGTGAAAGCTAAGCATCAAAAGCCTTCTGGGAAGCTTCAGCCTCTTCCTATTCCTAAGTGGAAGTGGGAAAGGATTGCTATGGATTTTATGTTTGGTTTACCTCATTCCAAGGATGGATACGATTCCATCTATGTGATTATAGACAGGTTGACCAAGTCTACACATTTCTTGCCTATGAAAGCCACTTATTCTATAGCTAGATTGGCGAAGCTATATATGAAGCATATTGTGTGCCTTCATGGAGTACCAGTGTCTATTGTGTCAGATAGAGGTTCAGTGTTTACCTCTCATTTTTGGCAGAAGTTGCAGGAAGCGATGGGCACTAGGTTGGATTTTAGTACTGCTTTTCACCCTTATAAAGATGGTCAGTCTGAGAGGATGATCCAAACACTGGAAGATGTGTTGAGAATGTGTGTTTTGGATTTAGGAGGTAGTTGAGATAATTATTTGCCACTCATCGAGTTCGCATATAATACCAGCTACCATAGCAGTATTGGAATGGCACTATACGAGGCTTTGTACGAAAGGAAGTGTAGATCCCCTCTGAGTTGGGATGAGATTGGAGAGAGAGCTTAGATTGGACCTGAGATGGTTCAAGATGCTGCAGAGAAAGTTGCTGTGATCAAGAGCATATTAGAGACTGCAGTTAGCAGACAGAAGAGTTATGCGGATCCTAGACGCAAAGATATGGAGTTCTAGGTAGGAGACTTTATTTTTTTGAAGGTGTCTCCGATGAAGGGTGTGATGAGATTTGGCAGGAAGGGTAAGCTAGCACCGAGAGATATAGGACCATTCGAGATTCTAGAGAGAGTTGGCATTGTTGCATATCGGTTGGCTTTGCCTCCGAGTTTGTCTCAAGTGCATTCAGTATTTCATATCTCAATGCTGAGGAAGTATGTTTCAGACCCTTCACACATGTTGTAGCCCGATAGCGTGGAAGTGAATGAAGACCTGACATTCATGGAAGAACCTGTTGCGATCATAGATTATTAAGTTCGACAGTTGCATTTGAAGCAGATTTCGATGGTCAAGGTGTTATGGCGCAACAATAGAATAGAAGAGCATACCTGGGAGATCGAAGCTGAGATGCAAGCTTCTTATCCATATCTTTTTCCTCCTTGATTCTTGTGTTTTATTTTTCTTAAAATTTGGGGAAGAATTCTTATAAAGAGGGGAGACTGTAATAACCTGAGTTTTTAAATTATTTTATTTTATTTTAAAATAGGATATGCAGTGTTAATAATTTTTAAAATTTTATTTGATTGTTTTACTATTTTATGAGTAATTATTATTACTTTTACGTTTAATTAAAAATTTCTATGTAAATGTATGTATTAAAGTTTATTATTTCGGGAAATAATATTTTAATAACACTTAATTTGGTGTATTAATATTTTAATATTATTATTTTAATAAATTACATTATTTAAATGTTTTTTATGAGTTTATATATATATATATAGGCACATATATATAATTAGGGTTTAATATATGTGTGTGTATTATTATTTTATTGTGTGTAATATATATATGTGTTTGTATACATATATATATATATGCTTGTGAATATAAAGGTGTGTGGTGTGTGATTAATGTACATTATAATAATATATTATAATATATAGTTGAATAAAGATATAATATATAGTATTATGAAATATATATACATAAATAATAAAAAACTCACCCTCCCTATCTTCTCCTTTCCCGATCACCATCCTCCCCCATCCTCACCGTTTGTTACTTCTGATCATCGGCCGTCAGAGCACCTCTCCCTCTAACCATCGCCTTCTGTCGCCTTCCCTTCCTTCTCCAGTGCAGGTGTTGACTTCAGCAACCCGTTTTCGCCCAAAACTTGTTTCCTCGCAGTTTTCCTCCATCCGGCCATCAAATCAGACGTTTTTTATGGCGTTGAACTCATAGAGCTTCGAGGAGGAAGATTCCAAGCTCCTTTTGGCTTGAAAATGCATAGTGGTGAGGTTTCAAGCTCATTTTGATTTCAACCATTTTTTGTTTTTTGATTGTTTTTGATTATTTTTGCTTGATTCATTAAAAATCCTTTTACAAAAATTGTTCCCCTTAGCTCAATCTACATCCTGAATTTTTGTGTAATTTTTAGGAATTATTTTGATTTTTGTGAATTTTTTATTATTTTATAATTTTCGTAAATTTATGATATAAATTATGAAATTGTGATTTTTGCTGTTACTGATGGTTATTGGTAATTTTAGGATTTAATTTATAATTTTTATGAATTTTGTGTAATTTTTATAATTATTTTTAGTTTATGTTAGTTTTGGAAATATAGGTTAAATATATATTTTGTTAGTAATTATTGGTTAATTAAGTGTATTTGTTGATTTTAATGAATAATATGTTGAGAAAATAATTTTTGTGTATTTATATAATTTTTATTGAATTTTTTGAATATTATTAGTATTTTATGTGTATTTTTAAATATTAGGGGTAATTTGGTGATAATTTTAGTTGGATATTAAGTTTAATTGGATTTAATAATTATTTGAGGCATAAAAATGATTTTTACAAATTATTTACTAATTTTAACTAATTAATACTATTTTTCAAAAATTATTTTCAAATTATATATAATAAACCATTTTTGTAAATAAATTGATTTTTAGTAATTTTTAATATGTTTTTGGACTAATTAAGTAATTTGGATTTATAAAATGAATTTTTATAAATATTTGTAAAATTATCGAGAAAATGGATTTTTAATAATATTATATTATTAATTAGAGTTTTTAATTAATTATTAGTAAAATAATTACTTTTGGTGTTTTAATACTTAAATTGCTATATTTTGATATTTGAAGGGCATTTTTGGTATTTATTGAATTTTAATATATTTTATTGTATTACTTGCTTTAGGTTTAGGAGCACATCCCTGTGAGTTATTATGATATATAAACATTGCTTTAAGTTGCATGTTTTAGAATTATATGTTTTAAATGTAAGATTTTGCATAATTGCTTTATTGAATGTTTGAGTATATTTTAGGTATATTTTTAGTATATTATTGGTATATTTTAAATTAAATGCATGATTTCTTTTTTATTTATATTCAAATTATGTTAAGTATATTATTGGTTGATTTTGAGTATATTTTATGAATTGTTTGAGTTGATTTTACATATATATACCTAAAATATACTTAGTTTATTTTAGGTATATTTCTAATATATATATTTTATTTGATCATTTTGAATGTCATTATGCATTATTTATTTTTTCGTATGTATGTTTATTTTTAATGAAGGATATCGATAGAACATGCTTCCTAGTGGGCAGCACTAAGATCGTGTACGTACCAGTGCGATAGATTTAGGGTTGAGTGAGAATCATTTGTGGTATTATGATTGGATTAAAAATGATATGATTGATTTCATTGAGATGTGATGTGATTAATGGTGTGATTGTTGGAGCTCAGTTGACTAAGTGTCTCGGAGCCAATCACACTGACAGTTAGACTGTTGGAGCTCGATCGAATTAGTGTCTCGGGACTAGTCTACTGTCAAGTTGGATTAAGTGAATTTACTTGGAATTAAGTGAGCCAGTACAGCTAGAGTGTTTCCTATTGATATTTGAGGTTGCAATAACTTATGGTTCTATTTGATCCTGCATAAAATGACATTTTTCAATATTAAAATGATTTTCGTTGCATCTGTGTGTGCCTACCTATATATATATTTATTAAATACTTATGAGTGTTTGCATTTTTCATTTAGAAATATGTGTATATATATTATAATAATTCACTCAGTGAGGTCTGACTCCCCTCAGTTGATGTTTTTACAAGAGAGTCCTCTTTTTCATACCTCAACAGTATGTCTATCCGTCAGATTTTTTCTGCCTCGGCTTTATTATGTAAATTACTTACTTAGTTATTTATTATTGTACTCTAGTAAACTGCAGTAGTTATATTTTATAACAGTAGTGAGTTTTATTTATTTGATGTTTAAGATTATAATTCAGATGTTTAATCTGAATGTTGTATTAAATCATTTCATGATATGAATGAGTCTATTTTATTATGCTAAATTGAAATTTTAATTACAGTATATTTTAATTATTTATTTTTGTTTTTATTTTTAAGGCTTCCTACGGGTTTCAGATTTAAAAGAATTCTCATTCCCTAATGTCGGTCATGACCCCCGGTTTGGGTCATGACAATGGGTGAGGGTGTCACGATTCGAACCAGAGGCACATGCCCGGCACTAGGGAATGGAAAAGCTTAAAGCTACTAAAATCCATAGTAAGTCTTAAAAGAAAAATACGAAATATTTCACTTTAAAACGTTACAATAAAATAATTTAATCATGATGCACATTATCAAACTGATTTTTCTTAATTTAAACAAATCATGCCATTATCATGTATAAATAAACATCATCAGTTATATAAAATAGTATTTTTGTACCCTACTCATAAATGCATAATATTCAAAATAAAATATATAATTATACAGTTCTCTACTACAATATACGAATACTAATACAAATACAACTATATAGACCTACATAAGATAGCCAGTGAAAAAACTACTTGTTGTAGAGAAGTAGGCCTAACAAAAAACTCCCAAACTCTTAAAAAAAAATAAGTTGAGGAGAGTCAGACCTCACTAAGTAAGCTAATAAAAGAAATGAATGCGATTTGAAAATCTTCTTTGAAATAGGTTTTTATAAAAATATAATGTATTTATAATTTATTCAATTCATTTGATATACATATAGAAATTCACTTTTTTTAAAGGAAATAAATAAATATTTAAATGCTTTTAAAACATTTTAGCATATAAAAAAAATTAGGTAAACCCTAGTCCTCAATTTTAACAACTAAATGGCTCACTTATCCAAGACTATCAGATCCTGAGAGCAAAGTATCACCAGGATGCACAGTTGCAATCACGTCACTTAATCCAATATCACTGGCGGTGTCCAAGAGCAAAGCGTCATTAGACCATCGGCCCCAGTGATCTAATAAATAAAATCCAAATTTTTATTGGTGGTGTCCGAGAGCAAAGCATCACTAGACCTTCAAACCCAATATTTTAATCAGTAATCAAATATCATATTACTAGTGGAGTCCGACAACAAAGCATTACAAGACCATAGGCCCTAGTGATATCATTAATAGAATCAAATATTTTAACGGTGCGCACACGGTCTTGATGAAACCCATCAGGTAGCCTGTTCTATCGTAGTTTATTTAAAATAAATGAAATTAAATAAAACAATGAAAATTAAAATAAATAAAATAAAATAAAACAACTATAAATTAAATCATGCAACATTATTTAAAGAGTACCGACTAGAATTTTATAAAATTAAATTCATCAGCAATTATGTATTTAACTCGAAAACTTGACACATAAATCAAATATTAACTTACAAGATAAATACGCTCCTCTGATACGTCATGTCCAACCTCGACTAGTAGACTCGACTGGAGGAGTAGCTAAAATACAAAAATTAAAACAACTATCAGAAAACAGAAACTCTAACTTTTAGAATTTCTAAAGAAGACTTGACTCATAATTCAAAAATTAGGATTGACCCAATGCCACATTTTACGAGAAATCTACTAAAAATTCGGCAGAGTCTCCTCTATAAAACGGACATCCTTCTACCGAAGTATAGTCAATCCTACAAGCAAACACACTTCTAAACTTCACATAAGCTCAACACTTCGGGTTGGGACCCTGAACTACACAATTCCCAATCGAGTTTCACAACATGTGAATAAAATAAATAATAAATAATAATATATTAAAATCACTAAAAATCCATAAATTCAATAATAAATCACAATATAATTTATTTAAAGATCAAAACACTACATGTAAATATTTTTCACAACATAATAAAATCTCAAATAATTAATATAATTATGTAAAAATCCAATTTTTACAAATATTCAATATAAAATAGTCATTTTCACATTTAATTATTTAAATAGTTTAAATATATTATAAAATTAATTAAAATAATTAATAATTAATTAGTTAAATTAAATTAATCACAAAATAATAAATAATTTTTATTTGAATATAATTTTCAAAAATTTAAATTAATTATTTAAAAATAGTAATTAATTTATAAAAATTATTATAATACTCTATAAAATTCTAAAACCATTTAAAATATACTTTAACTATATTTTCAACAAAAATACATAATTACCCCAAAATTCCAATATTCACATAAACATAATAATTCCTCAAAAATAATATAAATTTAATAATAATTTTATTAACACAAAAATTACTAACTTAATTTACTAACACTAATTACACTTACATATATCTATATATATATATATATATATATATATATATATATATATATATATACACACACACACACACACACACAAACAGTTACACATAATAATAATAAAATACCTTAGTTTAAAATAATGCGATTAATAATACTAAATAATAATTATAATACCATTTAAAAGTAATGAAAATAATATTATTAATAACTTTAATATCTCTAAATTTAATAGTTCCCAAATAAATAATTAAATTTGATAACTAGATATAGCAATTCAATAAAATAAAATAAAAATAATATAAGATAGAAATAATCAATAACACCGAAATTCTTGATATTTAATTATATAAAATAATTTTTTTCAAAAAAATATTCAGGTTATTACAGTCTTCCCCCCTTACAAAAATTCATCCTTGAATTACAAAGAAAAGTAAGGAAATACAAGGTTTATTGATGAAAAAGATAGGGATAGGTGACTTGCATCTCGGATTCTATCTCCCACGTACAGTCTTATGCTGTGTGGTTACTCCAAAACACTTTTACCATCGGAATCTCCTTAGAGCAAAGTTGACGAACCTGGCGATCCACAATCGCCACTAGTTACTCCTTGTAAGACAGATCTTTGCTGAGCTCCACTGCTTGAGGCTGAAGTATGTGAGAAGGATCAGGAATATATTTTCTCAGCATAGACACATGGAACACTAGGTTCAATAAGTCATGTGGCAACACCAGTCTATAGGCCACTTCTCCAACTCGTGACCGTATCTCAAAAGGTCAAATGTATCTCGGAGCCAATTTACCCTTTTTATTGAACCTCATAACTCCTTACATCAGAGATACCTTCAAAAACACCATATCTCCAACTAGAAAGGAAACATCTTTCCTTCTAGGATTAGCATAACTCTTCTGTTTGCTGAAAGCTATCCTCAACATCTGCTGAATGATAAGGACTTTCTTAAAAGTAATCTGTACCAAATCTAGACATGTTAGCTGTCTCTCACCAATTTTTCAATAAAAAGGTAATACGTACTTCCTACCATATAGCGCTTCATACGGAGCCATCTCAATACTTGCATGATAACTGTTGCTATATGCAAATTCAATCAGTGGCAAGTGGTTATCCCATTGACCTCTAACATCCATTATACACATTCTAAGCATATCCTCTAAAGTCTTAATGGTCCTTTCAAACTGACCATCAGTTTGAGGATGGAATGATGTACTAAAGTCTAACCTTGTACCTAAGGCTTTATGTAACTCTTACTAGAAAATTAATGTAAAAGTGGCTCCTCTGTCTGACATTATGCTCATTGGAACTCTATAAAGATACAAAATTTTGCTGATATACAACCATGCCAACCTATCAGTGGAATCACACAAATTGCATCAAATCCACCTGTCATCTGAGGCAAACCAGTCATAAAATCCATGGTAATCATATCCCACTTCCACTCTGGGATAGGCATAGGCTATAACAATCCTGAGGGCCTCTAATGCTCTAGTTTCACTTACTGACATGTGACACACCTGGACACAAATTTTGCAACATCCTTCTTCATTCCATTCCATTAGTATGTATCCTTTAAATTATGATACATCTTGGTGAAACTTGGATGAATATTGTACGCAAAAAAGTGGCCTCTTCTAAGATCCCTTTCCTCAGATCATCAACATCTGGCACACACAGTCAAGAACCTAAGCGTAGAACACCCTCATAGTCAATCTTAAAGTCTCTAGATTGACCTTGTTGCACTTTAAACATGATTCTCTATAGTTGTGGGTCCCTCATTTGAGTTGCCTTAACTTTGTCCAAATACACTGATCGTACTCTAAATTGAGCTAAAAGGAATTTCATAGTCATTTTCCACTGTAAACCCTGATCAATTAGCTCATGCAACTCCTGAATAATCGAACTCCTTTTAGTATTAATATGGGAAAGACTGCTTGCTGATTTTCTACTCAACGCATCTACTACTACATTCGCCTTGCCTTAGTGGTAAAGAATTAAACAATTGTAGTCCTTTAGAAGTTCCATCCATCTTCTTTGCCTTAGGTTCAAATCCCTCTTCTCAAAGATATACTTCAAGCTTTTGTGGTTGGTGTATATTTCATAAGTGACACTGTATAGGTAATGCCTCTAAATCTTTAGTGCGAATACAATTACTACCATCTCTAGATTATGAGTGGGATAATTCTGCTTATGCTTCTTCAACTGCCTTGAAGCATAAGCAACCACTCTACCATTCTGCATTAGCACACAACCCAGTCCTATATGGGAAGCATCATAATACACCATGTATCTATCATCACCAAAAGGCAAAATTAGCACTGGAGCCAAAGTTAATAAATCCTTAAGAAACTAGAAATGCTCCTCACATTTATTAGTCCACATGAACTTAACATTCTTTTGGGTTAGTTTGGTCAAAGGTGCAATAATGTTGGAGAAATCCTTCATAAATCTCCTATAATAGCCTGCTAAACTTAGAAAACTTCTCACTTCTGTGATTGTTGTGGGTCTTGGCCACTTAGTGATTGCCTCTATCTTTTTAGGATTTATTGAATGCCATCCTTAGATACCACATGGCCTAAGAATGCCATTTTGTTTAACCAAAATTCACATTTTGAAAACTTGGCATATAACTGGTGCTCTCTTAAAGTCTGTAGCACCAATCTTAAATGCATCACATGCTTCGCCTTATTCTTGGAATAGACCAAAATGTCATCAATAAACATGATTATAAATCGATACAAGAATGGCCTAAACACCCTGTTCATCAAGTCCACAAAGGTTGTTGGGACGTTAGTTAACCTAAAGGATATCACTAGGAACTCATAGTGGCCATATCTAGTCTGAAATGCTGGCTTGGGTATATCTTCACTTCTAATCCTTAGTTGATAATACCCAGATCTCAAGTCAATCTTGGAAAAATACCGAGCTCTTTGCAACTAATTAAACAAATCATCAATCCTAGGGAGTGGATACTTATTCTTGATGGTAACCTTGTTAAATTGTCAGTAGTCAATATAGAGTTGAAGACTACCATCCTTTTTCTTTACAAAAAGAATCGAAGCACCCCAAGGAGATGTGCTAGGCCAAATAAACCCCTTATCCAATAATTCCTGCAATTGCTCTTTTAGCTCCTTTAGTTTTGCAAATGTCATCCTATAAGGTGGCATATATATAGGATCTGTACCAAGCATAACATCAATATAGAATTCTATCTCTCTATCCGGTGGCAATCTAGGTAACTCCTTTGGAAAAACATCCGAGAATTCACATACCGCTGGTACCCTATCCACTGATCCCATTTCTGCTTGAACATCTCTAACTACAGCTAGATAGCCTTGACACCCTCTACTAAGCATCTTCCTAGTTATAATAGCAGAAATAAGGTTATGAGGCATAAAACTCTCACCACCTCTGAATCTAAATTCCTCTTCACTTGGAATTCTAAAAATTGCTTTTTTTGCTTGATAGTCCATACAAGCATAATACTGGGATAACCAATTCATTCCTAGAATCACATCAAACTCAATCACATCCAGAAGGACCAAGGCTACCAAAAAATATTTACCTTCAACTAACAAAGGACAAAATGGAAAGAATATGTCTGTCTCAAAATCATCACTAAGCGGAGTCGAAATAGATAAAGGAAAACTCATCTCGGAAGGAAGACAAGCCACTTTGGAAGCAAACAATGGGGATACAAATGAATCCATAGCACCTAAACCAAATAAGACTCTAGCCTCAGAGCAACGGATGGGAATAATACCTGCTACCATAGCATTGGATGTCTGTACATCTTAAGGATTCAAAGTAAAGACCCTAGCCTGTCCACGTCCTAGTTGCTATGAGGTGAATGGCTAAGTATGTCCTCTACCTCAGCCCTGCTAACTCACAAACTAAATCGATCAATGCTGAGGGTACATGGGTGTCTGATACTACTGAGGCACCTTCTACAAAGGCTGGACAACAAAAGGTGAAGATCCCTAAGCCAAGGACGACTAGAATCCATAGTTCGGACAAGCTCTAGCAAAGTGTCTAAACTAACCACACCTGAAACACGCTCCTGGCATTAAGTGACAAGGACCCTGATGCACTCGCCCACATATGGCATATGCACTAGCTCTAGACCTAGAACTGCCATGTCTGGATCTCTATCCACTACTGCTGCTAGCACTACCACCAAATCTAGCAGCCCTACTACTCCTGCGATCCTGAGCAAGGCGGTGCCTGCCAGTCTGATGTGCTTTGAACTGTCTACTTTGTTGAGGACCTATTGATTGAGCACTCATGCTGCTTATCTGAAATACTGGTTGATGCACCCTCTAAACAGGTTTGATAATGCCACTATCATATGGGTCAAGTATGGTGCCATGTTAAATATGTCTCCGCTTTAGCTGTCTCACCTCCTCTACAATACTCTCTAAGCTACGACCCTTTGGTCAAATGTTGATATAAGCTAGGCCTAACCTAGTCACATAAAGATCAACTACTTTGGCAACATCCTGCCTCACATCCTCAACATGTCTCATCAATCTATAAAACTTTTGAGTGTAGTCCTCAACTGATCGATCTCTCCTATCGATATTAAGTAGTTGCCATTTATAGTTCTCTCTCATAGATAAAGGACAGAAGAATCTCATAAAGTTCTCCTTAAATCCCAACCAAGTCATTATGGTCATGAAGGGCTGAATGGACTGCATAAACTAGTCTTGAGCTGCCATTGAGATGAATAACTCCACCATCATGATTCTCTAATAATTAGAATACCCAGATATGGTCCTGGACTCAATGGTGTTAATGAAATCCAATGCGTCTCCAGTACCATTAAAATAAACTTGTCCCACTATGGAGTATAACCATGTCGCATTTGCATCAGACATCCCTTGATTCTATCACTAAAGCATCTACTGCACTATAGGCATCTCTTGATTAAGAGCTTTCAAGCCCTGATTAATACCCACCATACCAACTGTAAAAGCTGCTAGATCTTTTACTAGAATTTGGGGCTCTACCTAAGGTTGATCTTGCCTCTAAGCTACTGCTACTCTAGCTCTGCCCCTACCTTTACCTCTACCCCTACCTCTAGGTCGAGGGGCAAGAGGGAGAATCTCATCCTGAAATGATTGTTCACCATCATCATGCTCTACATTAGCATCAGGGGAATTCCAAGCACACCTCATTCTGAAAAGATAAGAAAACTTAAATTCAAACACAGACACAGACACAGAATCCTAAGGATAAGCAATCAAAAAGTAATAATTAAAAACCTAAGTACTGTAGTGACATGAGAAAAGATAGACATTGACAGTCAAAAGCATGAAAAATAAGCCAATGCTTTGATATCAACTTTCTCACAACCTGAACTAGAGGCACATGACCTGCACTAGGGAATGGGAAAGCTTAAAGCTACCGAAATCTGTAGTAAGCCTTAAAAGAAAAATGCAGAATATTTCACTTTAAAACCTTACAATAAAATAATTTAATCATGATGCACCTTATCGAACTGATTTTTCTTAATTTAAACAAACCATGTCATCGTCATGTATAAATAAACATCATCAATTATACAAAATATTATCTCAGTACATTACTCATAAATGCATAATATTCAAATTAAACTATGCAATTATACATATTTCTATTGTGGGTACATGGATACTAATACAAACACAACTATATAGACCTACATAAGATAGTCGGTGAAGAAACTACTTGGCGTAGGGAAGTAAGCCTAATAGAAGACTCCCAAACTCCTAAAAAAATAAGTTGAGGGGAGTTAGACCTCATTGAGTAAGCTAATAAAAGAAATGAATATAGTTTGAAAATCTTATTTAAAATAATTTTTTATGAAAATATAATGTATTTGTAATTTATTCAATTCATTTGATATACATATAGAAATTCATTTTTTTTTAAAAAGGAAAGAAATAAATATTTAAATAATTTTAAAATATTTCAATATATATATAAAAAATTAGGTAGAACCCTAATCCTCAATTTTAACAACCAAACGACTCACTTATCTAAGACTATCGGATCCTGAGAGCAAAGCATCACTAGGATGCACAACCGCAGTCATGTCACTTAATCTAATATCATTGCCTTTGTCTAAGAGCAAAGCATCACCAGACCATCAGCCCGAGTGATCTAATAAATAAAATCCAAATTTTTATTGGCGTTGTCTAAGAGCAAAGCATCACCAGACCTTTGGCCCCAGTATTTTAATCAATAATCAAATATCATATTACTAACAGTGTCTGAGAGCAAAGCATCACCAGACCATCGGCCTCAGTGATATAATTAATATAATCAAATATTTTACCGGTGTGCACACGGTCCTGATGAAACCCATCAGGTAGCCCGTTCTACTGTAGTTTATTTAAAATAAATGAAATAAAATAAAATAATGAAAATTACAATAAATAAAATAAAATAAACCAACTGTAAATTAAATCATGCAACATTATTTAAAGAATATTGACTAGAATTTTGTAAAATTAAATTCATCAGCAATTATGTATTTAACTCGAAAACCTGACACATAAATCAAATATTAACTTACAAGATGAAGGCGTTCCTCTGATACTTCATGTCCAACCTTGACTGGTAGACGCGACCGGAGGGGTGGCTAAAAGACAGAAATTAAAATGACTATCAAAAAACAAAACTCTAACTTTTAGAATTTCTAAGGAAGACTCAACTCAGAATTCAAAAATTAGGATTGACCCGATGTCACATTTTAAGAGAAATCTACCAAAAATTCGGTAGAGTCTCGTCTGTAAAATGGGCATCCCTCTACTGAAGTAAAGTCGATTCTACAAGCAAATACACTTCTAAGCTTCACACAACCTCAACACCTCGAGTTAGGACCCTGAACTACACAATTTCCAATCGAGGTTCACAACACGCGAATAAAATAAATAATAATATATTAAAATCACTAAAAATCAATAAATTCAATAATAAATCACAATATAATTTATTTAAACATCAAACACTAAATGTAAATATTTTTCACAATAATTAATAAAATCTCAAATAATTCATATAATTATATAAAAATCCAATTTTTACAAATATTCAATATAAAATAGTCATTTTCACATTTAATTATTTAAATAGTTTAAATATATTATAAAATTAATTAAAACCCCATTTAATCACAAAATAATAAATAATTATGATTTGAATATAATTTTCAAAAATTAGAATTAATTAGTTAAAAATAGTAATTAATTTATAAAAATTATTCTAATACTCTATAAAATCCTAAAACCATTTAAAATATAATTTAACTATATTTTCAAAAAAATTACATAATTACCCTAAAATTCCAATATTCACATAAACATAATAATTCCTCAAAAATAATATAAATTTACTTAAAATAATTTTATTAACACAAAAATTACTAACTTAATTTACTAACACTAATTACTCAAATTTCCAACCAAAAATAATTAATTAACATAATTAACAAAAATTTAATTATATTATTAAAATATTCAAAACAATACCCATAATTAAAATTAACTAAAATAATTTAAAATCAACTAAGTACATATATAGATCAACTCAAAAAATTAACCAAATTTTAAAAATAAATTATGATTGATTAACCAAAAATTATGTTAATTAACTAAAAATTAAAATAAACACAATAACGAACAAACAAATTAAAACTAACTAAGAATCAACCTAAAGCTAACTAACCATTAACCCACATAACTCACCTAAACTAAAAACCAGGTGCAGGGAAGGGCTGCTAAAGGAACTACCGTTGCCTGGAGCTGGGGTTGAGGTTGTCACTGGAGTTGCAGGTGGCGGAGGAGCTAGACATCGCGTAATAGTAACTGGAAGTGCTGGTTGCTATCTTTGGCGCAAGAAGGAGGAGAGGAAGGCTGGATTAGGAGGCTATGATTAGGTACAACAAGAAGAGAAGAAGAAATTGATAGTGATGGAGATGGTAAGGCTGAGAAGATGGTAGAGACAGGGAAGGCAGAAGGAAGACAAGTTAGAAAAATGAAGAAAAATGGTCTGAATAATGGCTTAACACATGCTTTTGTCCAAAATACTACTACTGCTGCTGCTGCTGCTACTACTACTACTACTACTACTACTTCTGCTGCTGCTGCTTCAACCCAACCCGAGTTACTGATTCAGTTCGGCTTTCGTAGTGCTAAAATAATTGGTTCGGTTGATAGGTGGTTGGTTATCCAAGTTTTAGGTGATGAGTTAGGGGTGGTATTTTATTCCCCAACCCGCCCGAATTTCTAATATGTGGGTATTACTAGAATGATGTCGTTTTAGTTAATATGATTGGTATATAAACTTAAAACCCTACCCTTATTCATTTCACACCCTTCCTCACCAGACATACTACCTCTTGTCCTTTTGTCTTCTATCCTCTTACCTCTCCTTTCCTCTCTCACTCTTATTCTTATCTCAAACCCTAACATCTATCTTCATTCTTCAAGACTTCAACCTTTAAGAAACCCTAGTCCTTATCTTTCTTTCCTTATTTCTCTTATTCTTGGTTCTATCTCGTTTTGATTTTTAATAAATCACAATGCCTTTTTTGAACAGATCGCCATCTCCATTGATGATATGGTTATTAATATTAATCCATGGAAGTTTTTACATAATTTTTATTATAATATGATTTTACTTTGAAATTTCACTTGTTTATTTGTAAACAAAATTATTTTCCTTATATAAATAATTAAACATAGTTTATATTTTACAAAAATATGTAAAATTTCTAGATTTGTGCTCGATGTTATATTGTGTTGATATTATTTGTTTCAAATCTTTGATTTTTGACTTTTTTTTATCTGTGTAATATTTGGGGTTTTTTATATGTTAAGTGTATATATATATTATGACAATAATTTATAGATATAATAATGTTTATGAAAGTTGATCTTTGTTTTTGTTTATTTTGTTTTACATGTTACATTTTAAAATGATGTATCAATGTTATAGATCTATGCTTATTTTAATTGGATCCGTTATGGATCTAACATGCAAGTAAAGAAAAATTGTCTTTTTAGTTTTTAGCCAGATTCAAATTTATTTTGTTTAATTTGTTAAAAAAAATAATTTGACAGTTGTTTGTGTGAAATTTATGTTATTAGTAAAGCATTTTATTTTGTTATTTAGTAATTTTTATGTCTTAAGTGTGATTTTATTTTATGAGTTTCTTGATCTTAATTTTAACTTATATGTTTTTAGGTTGCTTGGACTATTAGTGAAAGAATTTAGATGAAAAATTACATTTTGGGTGAAAAGAATCGACTTTGGTTGTAGGAAAGTAAAGATCGTAGCATTTGAAAGTGGGATTAGTGCGAAGTCAAGGTTGCCATCGTAACCCGTTATGTGGTCACAACCGAGAAAAGTAGCCAGAGTTATTGCCAATGGTGCTGTGGTCGCAGCCTAAGATGCGATTACAGCTGAGAAGGAGCTCTAAAGGGTCATAAGGGCTGCTTCCATTGCAGCTTTTCTATGGTCGCAGCCCTTTGACGAATTAATTTAAATGACTTGGCATTGGCTTGTTTTGAGGGCAACATGTCTACCCTTCAAAGCGCTTTAAATACACCACTTTATGATCAATTTTGTAGCAAGAAAAACACCAGAAAGGCACAAGAATTAGAGAATAACTCAAGAGATATCAAGAGTTAAAGAATTAAAGAATAAGAATTCCTAGTTTTATTTTCTTCTCTCTTCTCTATTCTTGTAATTGTTATGGATTATCTTTATGATTATGTGGGATATTTATAAGCACCCAATTTCAGAATGCAATTGTGCACAATTGCAACATAAACCCCTATGATGAAATTTATTATTGAACTTGGTTGTTGATTTTCTAGACTTTAGGGACTAAATTGTAATATTTTTTAGGATTTGATTATAAGGAAGTCAATTTTTTAGGGGTCTTTTGGTAATTAAAAAAACCCTATCGCATAAAAGAAACCCTTAAATCAAAACATTATTGATAACACCCCCAGTCCAAACTTTGATTTCTTTTATTCTTTCAAAACCCTAATTTTTACAGTTCATTTAACGAGGACGATCCAATATTTTTTTTAGTTCCAATCCAAAATCAACAGTACTTCAATTTTTAACGGTGAAAATCCTAGTTTGAGGGGCCAAAAAGGGCATTTGCACAACATCTAAAATCATCAGTGTTCTTTTCTATTTCATTCTTTTCTTTTTGTGATTTTTATTTTGTTATTGTTTTGATTATTCAATTTTGCTACGAATATGATTATTTCTGTGTTTTATTTTGATGTCTAAATGTGGATTGGGGAGGATGCTGTTTGTGTTTAAATTGAACAGAAGGTCCATGGAATGCCGAAATAGTGAAAAGATTTAATTTTCTGTGTTTAAAATCAATTAGTAATTAGGTTCAATTTGGTCAGAATTAATTAAAATCAATGGTGCCAGTAGCTTAATTTAGGGTTTTCATGTAATTGATTTAGGTTTTTTTTAATGTATGTTTGATCTTTTTTATATTTTATTTGTTTTTGGATTGTGTTTTTTTTTATTATTTATTTTTATTTTGGGCCCCAAGCCCATGCTTAGGTCCAACTCACTTTAAATAGACTTAAAAATGGTTTAAGGCTTTAAATAATTAAAATCAATTTAGGCTCATTAGGTTAATTAGATTTTAGGCCCACTAATTTAACTTTCCTGTAAAATTGAATAGACTTAAGCCCATTCCTTAGATAAACTAAAATAAATATATCTAGGCTCACTAATTAATAAAAAAAGTAGGCCCATGTAAATAAAATGTAAATCTAGTTAACTTTTTAATAAAATTAACATAATTTAGACTTAGGGACAACACGATCTTGAGTGCATTTTTTATGTGTACTTTTATTGACGAGATACCTAGGGTTAGATGGATGTCAAATAGGGTTTAAATAAAATTGCATGTAAGTAGAGGATGAAATAATCATTTACAAAATTATTCTAAATGAACACGAGACTAAGAGAAGTTCGTATTCTATTCCCAGAATCTCCTAGTTATGGTGCTAACTTTCTTTTAGAGAATCGAGTACCACCAATCAAATAGTCCCAGTTATTACCCTGGGTGGTGACTCCTTTTCTCCACACTATGACTTTGTGACATAGTAGTGTGTTCCCTAAGGCCTTGAGCCTAAACAGTATCGCGGTTGCTAAAATCTTAAACATACGCTAAACTCCACCGTCTACAATATTTTTACATTATTATAGGCTAAGTTTCTTTTTCTTAGGAATTGATGACTTGATCATGAATTAGTTTTTCTTTAATTAATAAAGTTTATTAGTTAATTGCAAGCCGTGTTTATTGTGCTTCTTTTGCGTTGATGTTTGATCACCATTAGCATAAATTAAAATTAGGGTTTTAGATTAAGAGATCAAAACCTTGGTGGATCTATAAACATAGGTTTAAGTTGCTTAGAGGTAGAGATATCATAAGTAATTAGATTCTAATTGGAGTGGGCAAATAAATTTACGGTTTGATTTAAGGATTTAAGTTTACAATGAGAATTAGGGCTTAATGTTCTTAATTGATAATTATGAATTAAAATTGGTTAATACTTGAGAGAGTTTAATCAATAATTTAGAAAGACTTAGGACTTGCAATATTAAGAGATTCATTAATTAAAGAGAACTAAGGATTGTGAAAGAAAATTAATTCCTAACCGTTGTGTTCATTATTTGTTTAATCTTTTGCTTTAGAATTTATTTTTATTTATAAAATTCATTTATTTAATATTTTAATATTTTTCTTATTTCTCATTATCAAAATCCTTGGACAATAAAAAAATTAGGTTAATAGAGGGTTATAACTAGTCTCTGAGGGAACAAATTTTTACTACTTGTCTAACACTATACGCTTACGGATTTTCACAAATAAGTTTTTGGCGCTGTTGTTGGAGACTTGATTTTAACATCATAATTGATTTATTTTTTTGTTGGATCAAGGCACCAATTTTTAATTCTTTTTATTTTTAATTCTTTTGCCTTTTATTTTGTAGAGTTCTTAAGTGTATGCACAATACCCAAAAATTAGGGAATAAACTAGTTATACACATATTAGAGCTCACTAGGTTTGAGAAGGAAATCGAAGATCCATTCGAGATGAGTCAAGTACAATGGCAAATAAAGAGAATCAAGTTGATACAAGAGTTTTGTTGGACACATTTATGCTTGGTTTAGGTGGTATAAAGCAAAGTGTTACAAAATCGAACATTAAAACTAACCATTCTGAGATCAAATCGGCTTTATTACAGATGCTCTAATCAACCATTCAATTATATGGGATGATAAATAAGGATCCAAATGACCACAATGCCAATTTTTTGGAGATTTATGACATGCTCAAGTACAATGGCATATCTAGTGATGCACTAAGGCTAAGATTGTTTCCATTCACATTAAAGGACAAGGCTAAAGCATGGTTAAAATCTCAACCACCTGGTTCTTCCACTAATTAAAATGATTTGGTGAAGGGGTTCCTAGCTAAATATTTTCCACCATCTAAGACAGCAAAGGTGGTGAAAGAGCTTACTTCATTCTAATAATTTAAGCATGAATCCTTAAGTGAAGCTTTGAAAACGTTTATAGAGTTGTAGAGGAGCTATCCACATCATAGACTGCCAAAAGATATGCTTATAAGGACATTTTATAATGGAGTCACATGTTCTATAAGAGATTCCATTGATGCTAAAGCTAATGGATTTTTTATGAGGAAAACAGTGGATGAAGTTGCAGAACTTTTGGAAAGGATTGCGACTAACTATTGCCTATGGTCTTTTGAGAGAATTCAACCTTTAAAACAAATGGGAAGGCTAAAAGTTGACACAGTGACAACCCTCCAAGCTTAAATTTTTGCATTAATAAAGTAACTTGGGAACCTCACTCATAAAAATACTTCAACCCCTAATGATGAAAATTAAAATTTCTTGGGTTACTTTAATGATGAATTTGGTTTTAGTGATGCAGGTATAGTGGGAGATGGACACCAAAAGTAAGTGAATTTTATGGGCAATTGATTCCAAAGGGGGCAAGCCAACAATCCCTACTCCAACATTTACAATCTAGGGTGGAGAAATCATTTAAATGTTTCATGGAGTAATAATAACAATATGATTGCACCAAAATTCCTAAACAATAACAACTTAAAAGGCAACAAGGACCACTAGGATTTCAGTACCCACCATAATATAGGATGGCATTTGAGGAGAATAAACTAGATAAATTTTAGAAGCCATCACAAATAAGTTTTCAAGTCAAGAGGAGAACCAAAAGAGGATGGAGATGAAGTTTGATCAAATTGCAAAGAAACACTCCTCTTCAATTCACAACATTGAGGTACAATTAAGATAGCTTGCCAATGTAGTGGGTACAATAATACAAGGAAACCTTTTAAGTACTATAAAGCCCAATCCTAAGGAATTGAAGGCTATAACTTTAAGGAGTGGCAAGGAAGTGACAACATAAGCTGAAATTTCCAAGGAGGATAAGAAGGAGGATGAAGAGCAATATGTAATGGCAGAGGATGAGACGAAAAAGGACAATAAGATTGAGCATAAGAAAGTTCCTAAATCTACACCTACCTTTTTTGTGCCAAAGATACCATTCCCTCAAAGATTGAAGAAGCAAAAAAATAGAGAGCAATTCTCTAAATTTGCGAAAATTTTCAATAAGCTGCAAATTAATATTCCTTTTTAGAAGTAATTATGCAAATGCCCAAATACGCCAAGTTCTTACAGGACCTTATCACAAACAAACGGCGTTGGGATGCTTATAAAATAGTACCTTTAATAGAGATATGTAGTTTAATTATTGCTCAAAAGATTCCAACCAAATTAAAAGATCCAGGGAGTTTCACAATTCTTTGTACTGTTGGTTCTAGTGAATTTCCTAATTGTTTATATGATTTAGGTGCAAGTATTAACTTGATACCTCTTTCTATTTTCAAAAAATTAGGATTGGGAGACATGAAGGCCGCCAATAACTCATTACAATTAGTGGATCATTCTAATAAGAAACCTCATGGAGTGATAGAAGATATCTTCGTAAAAGTAGATAAGTTTATTTTTCCTATTGATTTTGTTGTTTTAGACTTTAAGGAAGATAGATCTTGTCCACTGATTTTAGGCAATCCATTTTTTAGCACTAGTAAAGCCTTGATTGATGTACATAAGAGAAAATTAACATTAAGGGTTGGTGATGAAAAGGTTGATTTTATAATGCCAAAATTTGTCATGACCCGAACTAAAAGGTATAAGACCAGCACTAGGGAATGAGAATACATAAAGTACCTGAAACCCATAGTAAGCCTTAAAAAATTTTCACGAAATAAAACAATACACTTAATAATAAACCGATAATAAATGCACAAAACCAAATATATATAATAATATTCTTCAAATACAACAACATTTCAAGTCAGAATACAAACAAAAGTTTCATAGATAACTACTATGGTGTCTAGAATTTAATTTTACAATACATGTATCAATTCAACATACATAGTGCAGTCGGTGAAGAATGAACTCGACGCAAATAGGGAACACTAGGAAGTTGACAATGAGGTCCTAAAAAAAATAAGTTGAGGAAAATCAAACCTCATTGAGTGAATTAATTCTATAAAATGCATTTTGATTTATAAAATCATTTGTTAAAACCTTTTTTAAAAATAAATGTAAATAAAGTAATCATAATCATTAAAATCATTTACTTTTCATAGTAATATTTAAATAAAATCCATTTATAATTCTTAAATCAATTCAATATGAAATCCCTATAAGAAAACATATGGAATAATTATTTTTGGTGGAAAATCTAGTAGAACACCTAGACCAATATTCTAATAGTTTTTTAGCTCTCTTTAATCTAAGTGATTGTCATTCCGAGAGCAAACTCAATCGAGTTACTGCCATAATCATTTCACTTATTCCATATTGATGTCCCGAGAGCAAGTTCAACCGAGTTACATCCTTTTCTTTGACTCGAGAGCACTAGCTCCACCGAATTCTGACCATTTAATTTTTCCCGAGAGCACACACTCCACCGAGCCTATTTCACAATTTAAATACATACTGAGATCTCACTCATGCGTACATGGTCCTAGTGACATCCATTAGGTAGCACGTTCTACCATTATCTCCAAATCAATTTAAATTATAAATAAATAAAATAAATAAATCATTAAATAATGAATAATTAAATGATTAAATATAAATAAATAAAACATAATGAAATAATTTCCTTTAAGTATACTTTTAATTTCTACTTGCAAATATAGAAGAAATGATAATGCATATGGCAATATAAATATATTCATAAATCAATAATATAATAATTTCTTTATTATATTTAATTATTTGAAAATATAATAAAAGCACGCGCAACATGCATTTCATAAAATTAACTCACAGGTTGAGCATGTCGAGAGATGTGTTTTCTGCTGCCCTGGTGTTGCAGCTCGAATCTTGGAGTTCTCTAAAATAAATAATACTTATTTAAAATATGCTCGTAAAATAAAATAAATAAATTCATGAAAATTCTCAGAATTATGAAAACTATAGAATTGATAAAATTGACTCGACCAAAGACTTTGCTAGGAATTTGACACATTCCAATGTCATGTTTTACAAGAAATCTACCAAAAATTCAGCAGAATCTCCCCTGTAAAATGGACAACTCTCTACTAAAAGTAGAGTCATTCCTACACATAAACACACTTCAAAAATTCACAACACTCAAAATCTTGGGTTGGGCCCCCGAATTACAACTATTACCCAACTACGAACCAATTCATCAACAAAATCCAAAATAATATAAATGTCGATAATTCACCAAAAATCATAAAATCTATATAAAAATATAATCATTTCTCAAATCACCAAAATATCTCATAAAATATTAAAACCCTTTATTTTTCAAATAAATAATAAAATTTTAGTTTTTAAATAATATTTGCTAATAAAATCCATAAATGGAATAAAATTCTCATTTTACAATTAAATTAGCATAAATTGCAAATAATTATTAAAATCACTTATTAACATCACAAAAATAATAAAATGTCCATTTAAGCTCAAAAATAATAAATAAATTTATTATTCATATATTACTCCAAAATTATCATAAATTAACTGAAAATTGGAAATAATAATAAAAAATTATTTTTCATACTTTTTATTAATCCAAAAATAGTCTAAAACAAAATAACTAACAATGACTTCAATTAAAATCACATAATTTACTAAATTTCAATAACTTCCAAAAATACACATTTAGACATAAACTACAAAAATTCAATTAAATACCGCAATTCAATCTATTTACATAATAAAAGCATAAAGGACGTTTATTTCCAAAATAAATAATAAAATTTGAATTTATAATTAAATGTCATTATTAAAAATATATTCTACCAATATTCAAAATTAAATATCATTAATTACAATTAATCATTTAAATTTCTCAAATATATAATAAAAATAACTAAATACTCATTTAAGCTTAATAATAATAAATAAAATCATTATTCATATATATTTTTTGGAAATTACTAATAATTAGCTAAAAATAGGAAATAAATTATATAAAAAATATTTTAATGATATTTATTACTCAAATTATGTCAAAACATAATAATTAATTATAATTTCAACTAAAATATAAAAGTTACCAATTTACACTAATTTCTCCAAAAATTCATCTTTCACATAAACATTCAAACATTTATTATAAAAATTCTACATATAATTTCAATAAACTTCCTTAACAAAACTTTCTCAAAATATCTCAAAATAATTAATAAAATTTATTAAAAATATAAGATTTTTAGGGCCGGAACATTTCATGAACAATAACCTGAACCCGAAAATTTAAAAAAATCATAAAAATTATTAAAAATCAACATTAGCTAGATTTCAACCTCAATTACAATTTATCTCAAATCAACTATGTATAATTAAATAAAATTCAAACTTAATTTCACAAATTAATGAAAATTAAATATAAATTCACAAAATTGAGGGGCTTATCAGAGTTGAAATTCAAAATTGATTAAGGGCTTAAGAAACCCAAAGGACAGACTTTTGTTTAAGATTGACTGCGAGCTCAGAGGTCATTGAAAATGTCTCTGGCAATCACCGAGAGAAAAAGAGAAAGGAAGAAGAAATGGTGGCATGTTAGGGAGGGGAAGGAGTTGGTGGTGGTGGTGTTGGTTGGTGGTGATCGGTGGTGGCAAGATCTAGTGGTAGTGTTGGGTAGAAGGAAAGAGAAGAGGAAGAAAATGAAAGAAAATAAGAAAAAATAAGAAGAAGAAGAAGAAGAAGAAGGGGGGGGGGGGGGGGTTGGGTACTGCACATTTTTTTTCCTCTTAACTTTTTCTTTTTTTTTTTACTTTATAATATAATATTTATTAAAAATACAATTTAAATTAATATTTTTAAATTAAAATATCTTCTCTCACAAGTATATATATATATATATATATTATAATCTATATTTTTATTAATATACTCACAAATATTAATAATTATTAAATGCGTTAAAGTATTCCAAATACACTAATTAAGTAAAATATTAATTAAAACCAAATAATAATCTCATGAATAATTAAATAATAATTAACACTAATCAATCCCAAAATTTTAATTTAACACTAATTAACTAAAAAATAATTAAAACTCAATAATTCATCCCAAATATTTATGCACATACTCACTTAAATAATTACTTAAAATAAATTCCATAGAAATAATATTTAATTCAATAATCAAAATACGGGTTATAAAAATCTTCTCCCTTATAAAAATTCGTCACTAAATTTTAAATAAAAAGAACTAAATACAAGAATTCACCAAGGAAAGAGGTAAGGGTAAGCCACATGCATCTCAGCCTTGGTCTCCCACGTGTGCTTCTCCACGTTGTTATTCCTCCACAACACTTTGATTATCAAAATTTGCTTTGAACGCAACTAGCGAACTTGAGAGTCAACAATCACAATTAATTCTTCCTTGTACATAAGATCTTCATTCACTTCAACACTCTAGGCTGTAACACGTGCGAAGGGTCCGAAATGTATTTCCTGAGCATCAAGACATAGAACACTAGTTCACTTGAAATAAATTCAGAGGCAAAACCAACTGATATATGACCATGCCAACTCTCTTTAAAACGTCGAAATGCCCTATATATCTCAGTGTCAACTCTCCTTTCTTATATCATCCTCACGGTCACCATTAACTAGCTAATATGCTCAAGCATAAGTCAACTTATACTATTTATTAATAATCATCACCTATTTTCCTCGAACTCCATGTTTTCAATTTTTAATACTAATAGCCTCTTCTCACTGTTCTTCTTGCTACTGTATACTTTATTAATTTCTTTGTTTATTCCTCCCAATGACCATATTTATATACACTAAGTCACATTTAATATTTGTTTCACAACTATGCTTACATCCACTAGTCGTCCAAATCATATAATAGATTTTCCAGTATATATCACAAATTCTAATTTGCTAAATTAGTAATTCACCATATAATAACCATAAAGTTTTAATGCTTCCTATTGCTAGCAAAATCTGTCAAACTTATACTTATTACTTACCAATCTAAATATTTAATTCATTACCAATCCTCAATCTAATTAGAGATTCGTCTATCTCACTTTCACTACGCTACTTTGATGTACTACTTTATGTATTCAGCTTATCACTCTCAAGGTAACTAGCATAGCTTAAATGATACAATCTTAGCTCAAACTTAAGGCTTTCATTTAATCTTCAAATATGTGTACTTATTTCTTATAATTTCAACAGTTAAATCCTTAAGTTCGTTTTTCTTATAACTACACCTTTAGTTTTCTTAAATTGAAATAGCTCCAATTAAAATTTTAAATTTGAATTCTATCTTCTTATTCTACACATTTACTCATACAATCACTATCTTGTTGCATAATACCTCATATAATTTATAAATTATGCACATACTATCGTATATCAATTTTTTTTCTTACCTAATAAATTAATATGATTCACACTTACCCACAATGCTAGTGTCATATCATTATAAAGTTGCACTCAATAATATATATATATATATATATATATATATATATATATATATATATATATATATATATATATATATATATATATATATATATATATATATATATATGTATGTATGTATGTATGTATATTCAAGTCTCTTTAATACATTTCACTTTATTATCATTAATTTCCATATCAACTCTTAAGATCAACCTTAACACAATTAATATGAAAAAACTTATATCACTATGATTATCTTAATTGCAAAAAAAATTATTAAATCATTTAGCTATACCTTTATAAGCTTATCATCCTTGATAACTTATAAGCTAAATATGCTAACTTCTACAAAATTTCAATAGGTCTACCATCAAAGCGTTAATTTATTATCTCATATCCTCAAGGTTTTTTTTTTAATATTCCTTATTTCACTGTGTTATTGTCATATCATCTCTGAATTAAACTAAATTTCAAATTTAAGCTTACCTACATATTTATTTTCTATCCAGCCTTTCTCGTCTCTGCATTTTCCTTAGTGGAATAAATCTCACACTTACATAATTTCTCATAAAGTATCATTTCATTAGTTAATCTATAATTCGATATCCATAGTTGTTATAATTCAACTCTTATATCATAAATTGGAATAATCACCATATTATACTATTGAATATAAATTTCATCATTCAGATAAAGTTCCAATAAAATCGTCAATATCTACAATATCCATAAACTATATTCAAATCCTAAATCCTTATATTTCATTATAATTCACAATTTCTAATCTCATAGGATATTCCTACATATATATTCACATCTTCACCTATCATCCATGTACCCCAAGGTAGATTAAAATCATATGTGACCCCATGTATTAAAAATTATATTCCTAATAAACACCAAATTCCAATGAACTAATTATTAACTATAAATTTTATTGACTTGCAAGCCATGATCTCAACCTATGCTGCTATCTCTAATTCTTATCATCACCCTAAAATCCAAAATCAAATAACTTTAATAATCTGTATCACTAAAGTTTCAATTCATTAACCAACTCTTCAAAACATTTTCATCACAACACTCGATCTTATCTGTAACTTAAATCAAAACCAAGGAAAACATAATCAATCATCCTCTTATATGCACTCATAGTTGTTTCCTAGAAATCCCTAACAACTATGGGCACATAATGTCTCACCTCCTACTCTCAGCAACCCTGAGTAGTATAATGTCGAGTTAACAAATCCATTTCCAAAATCACACTTAAGTCAATAACACCCCAAAGGACTAATTCCACAATTAACTTTCTAAATTTCAATCCTCAGTTCGAATGCTAATATATATTATAAACTTAATCCTATAACATTGTAATATCCCGTGTTTTTAAATATTTTTATACTGCATCGGGATATGCAGTGTTAATAATTTCTGTATATACATATGATATTTCATGAGTTTCTATTTAATTAAAATTGATTTTTAATTATTTTATATTATTTTAAGCACTTTACGTAAAATTTTCCCGGGACTTGCATTTCCAGGGAAATTGACATGTAAATTATTTATTATTAATTATTTTAAATAGATTTCCATATTTGCATGAACTCATATGTATTTTTTTAAAGTACTAAATAACGTATATATGTGTATTTATTTATTTAACTAGGGTTTAATTAATTACCCTAATATTTTATTATTTATTAATTAGTTTTAATATTATTTAATTATTTTTAGTGTATAAATTATTAAAAAATATTAAATTATATGTGTGTGGTGTATATTTAATGTGTGTGAGATTATATTATTTTAATATATAGTGTAAATTATACATATATACATATACATTTAATATTAAACAAAAAAATAAAGTTTGATTTAATTATGAAATTGCCATTCTTCCTTTCCCCTTCTTCCCGATCATCCCCATCCATTTTTCGATCGCTGCCATCCCATTTTCTCACCGTCAGTGTGCCTCCCTACATGCCACCTCCTTCCTCCAGCTGTTCTATCGCTAGCAGAGCCCATTTCCGATGTCGGAGGAGCTTGATATCGCCGGAAAGCTGAATTCATTCTCACCGTCATTCATTGCATTTTCGGCCACCATTTTCGACACCGCTGGTCTCTTTCTTCTCCTTGAGCTCCAGTGAGTGTGATTCCAAGCTTTGTTTCACTTAAAATGGTCTACATTTGCTTAGGTTTTAATTTTGGTAATTCAGCCATTTTAGGGTTCTTGACTTTTTTGAACTTTGAATTGATTGATTCATGAAAAATTCCTTCACAAATGTTGTTCCCCTTAGCTTAATATACATGTATGAATTTTTGTAGAATTTTTGGAAATTTATTTTGATTTTTGGGTATTTTTGAATATTTTAGTATTATTTTCTAATTTTCAAAAATTAATTAATTAAATTATGAAATTGTGTTTTATGGTAATTATAGGTCTTTGAATGGATTATAGAAATTTATTTGGAATTTTTATGAATTTCTATGTATTTATTTTGAATTTAATTAGTTTATGTAATTTTTGAAAAATAGGGTTAATTGTGTTTTTAATTGAAATTAATTATTTAATTGATTTTAATTATTGATATTATTGATAAATATGTTGATAAAATTAATTTTTAGCAATTATATTATTTTTGGTGAATTTTTGGAGTAATTTTAGTATATTTATATATATAGGGGTATTTTGGTAATTTTACCCTAAATTGACTAAAAATTTAATTAAATTGGTTTTAATAGTTATTTAAGGTATAAAAATGATTTCTACAAATTATTTAGTATTTTTAATTAATTAAAACTATTTTTCGTGAATTATTTTCAATTATATATATAATATACAATTTTTCTAAATAAATGAGTTTTTGTTGGTTTTTAATGTGTTTTAGGATTAATTATGTAATTTCTACTTATAAAATGTATTTCTATGATATAAGGGTATTTTTGATATTTCTGTGTTATTTTGTGAATTGTGGACCTCGGTCGGTAAACTGTAGTTTGAAGTCCGACCGAGGGGTTGTGGATGTGTTTTTGTGTCTATTTTTTGAAGTGTGTTTCTTTGCAGGGCTGGCTCTACGTTTTGAGTAGAGAGATGTCCATTTTACAGGGGAGGTTCTGTCGAATTTTTGGTAGAATTCTCGTAAAACGTGATATCCGGTCGAACCCTAATTTTGATTATGTGTTTAATATTCTAGATTAAGTTTCTAGGATTTTCTGTTAGGTTTATTCTGATGTCTGTTATTTTTGTTTGTTTAGTAGTGCCGAGACCGAGGCCTAGTGGACTAGGCCCATCGGACCCATCTCGAGGAGCGCACTAAGTGTGAGTTGCTATTTTATATATATGTGTTCTAGGGTGCATGATTTTAGAAATATACATTCTATTTGGATTAAATATGCATAAATAGTTTAATTAATACTTAAGTTTATTTTTAGTTTATTTTTGGTTTATTTTTGGTATATTTTCAAATTATATGCATGTTTTATTAATAAATTATTCTCAAAATGTTTTCATGTATATCCTTGGCATAATCTTAGTTTATTTTGTAATTTAATTGGATTTATTTAATGTATATATATTCAAAATATACCTGGTTTACTTTTGGTATATTTCTAGTATATATATGGTTATTGTTGCTATTATAATTTAAATTCAAGCATCATTTATTTTTATGAATGTATGTTTTATATTTCAATGAAGGCTATCAATAGAACATGCTACCTAGTGGGGCAGCACTATGACCGAGTACGTACAGGTACGCTTATAGCATTTAGGCTTTGTCGATATTGATTGGATATGATTATTTGATGTGTGATATGATTTGGGAGTGTGATTGCTGGAGCTCGGTTGACCAAGTGTCTTGGGGCCAATCACACTAACAGTCAGACTGCTAGAGCTCGGTTGACTTAGTGTCTCGGGGCCAGTCTACTGTCCAAATGGAATAAGTGAATATATTTGGAATAAGTGAGCCTATATGGCTAGAGTGTTGTCTAACACTGCTTTGAGGTTGCGATTTTCTAGGGTTCTATTTGATCCTTCATAAACTGTGATTTCAATAAAATTATATAAAATGATTTTATTGCATCTGCATATATTTGCTTGTATATATATACTTATTAGATATATATACTTTTGATTGTGTGCATTGTCATTTAGTATGCATGTATATATATTCATAGTAATTCACTCAGTGAGGTCTGACTCCCCTCCGTTGACTATTTTTCAGGAGAGTCATCGTATTCAGACCTCAGTAGCAGGCCTGTACGTCGAATTTCTTCCGCCCCAGCTTCTTTATGTAAACTGCTTATCTGAGTTTTATTTTATGATCTAGACACTGCAGTAGTCGTAAAATTGTTAAGAGATATTGTATATTTGTTGTATGAGTTATGTATTTTAAGAATTTGAACTGGATTTGTATTAAAAGAGTTTATTTATATATGAGATGAGAATTTGATTTAAATCCCGAGGTGGATTATTATTTTTATATTTATGATTTTATTCCGCTGCACAGTATTTTATTTAATTGTGTTATTATTACTATTACATGTTTTATTTTATTTTAGGCTTGCTACGGGTTCTAAATTCGAAAGAATTCCCGTTTCCCTAGCGCCGGTCATGGCCCCTGTTTTGGGTTGTGACAAAGTTGGTATCAGAGCGGAGTTTTATGAGTCGTGGCCCTAGTTTTCAAGTTGTGTTTTCTTTTGGTAACTACTGCAGTGAATTAGGTTTGAGTATGTCTTGATAAGTATTCCTTGCTTTAGTTTTCTGCGTTATTCTTTCATTGTCTGTTTTGTCTGAATCGTTCTGTTGTCTTTTCAGAATGAGGAGGTGAGCGCGTGTCGCTCCACCAGTCATTGAGGCCGAGGATGATGAGTCTTTTCAGGATGAGGTTTTACCTCCTGAGCAGCCAGTCAGACGTAGAGGTCGTGGCAGAGGTAGACCTTGAGGAGCGGTAGGTCACCGTAGGCAGAGAGAGTTACAGGATGAGGAGCCTGTAGAGCCTGAGTTTGATGTTCATGTACCTCCAGTTGTTCAACTTGTTTAGCCTGCCTATCAGCAAGGTATGTCTAACCCTGAGGCAGTTTTTTCTATGCCAGAGTTGGCAGGATTGCGTTTGATGGGACATTCGATCCGTTAGATTTTTTGCATGCGATTGAGACTTGGACTCAGACTACTCATACCGAGTACCAGCGGATTATAATCGTTGAGCTATTTGTCGAGGGACCAGCCCTAGACTGGTTTATTTAGATGATCCAGCCCTATATGATGACGATGACTTGGGCTCAGTTTCGAGAGCGGTTTATGAGGAGATTCTGTCCAGAGCCTCTTCGTATGAGTTATCGTCTCTGACTGACCAGCATTTCTCGTGATGATCAATCAGTAGAGGAGTACACCAAAGAGTTTGTTCGGCTGGGTAGATATGCAGAGGATCTGATGCGAGACCAGTATTTCACTGTCACTACCTATGTCACCGGATTAGGTTCAGCATTTGCTGGTATGCTTACAGTAGGCCTTACTCTGGAGTCTATGATTGAGTTGGCCAAGGAGATTGAGCTGAGGCTAGTTAGGCAGGGAGCGATGCCTGATTATTACCAGCTGGGAGTTCAGTTGAGTGGATTACAGGTTACTCCGTACTCTAGTTTTCATGTTGGTTCGAGTAGTCAGCAGTGAGGTCTGACTCAGCAGAGTCAGAGGCAGCAGCAGTGAGTGCATCGGAGCAGTAGACATGGTCGTGGAGGTCAGCGTAGGTTGTTCAGATTTAGGTTAGGTGCTTCGAGCAGCGACAGTGGTCGCAGTTCTGGATCAGCTGCCAGTGCTTGCCAGACCTGTGGTAGAGTCCATCAGGGACCATGTTATCTGACACCACTGACATGCTTCAAATGCGGGAAGACAAGACATTTTGCTAGATCGTGTCCTTATTCCGGGTATCAGCAGCCACAGATTCTACGATTTCCCCAGCAGTCGATTGCTAGTGCTGCACCTGTTCCATTTCAATTACCTCCAGCCCAGCATCAGAGTTCCACTCAGCTTGTTCCATAGTAGGGTCATGGTAGAGGTACTAGAGGAGGTGCCAAAGGTGTTGGCCAGGCTTCTACCAGTCAGTAGGGAGGTCGAGGACATGCCAAAGTTTTCCACCTTACTCAGCAGGATGCTCAGGCATCTAATGCAGTCTTGGCAGGTATTATTTCTGTTTGTTACCTGGATGCATGGGTTTTGTTTGATCCGGGTGCCACGCATTCGTTTGTTTCTCCCATTTTTGCTTCTAAGTCTTATTGGCAAGCTTCGAGGATGACTTTTCTTTTATCTGTTGTCACTCCTCTGAGCGATTCCTTGGACACCGATATTATTCTTTCTGGTTGTCCAGTTCTCGTGGGAGATAGAGAATTACCCACTGATTTGATTCTGTTGGATGTGATGGAGTTTGATGTTATTCTGGGAATGGACTGGTTATCTCAGCACTATGCCGTGGTAGATTGTAGGAATAAAGAGGTGATGTTCAGAATTCCTGATGAAGAAGATTTTAAGTTTGTGGGTGATAGGAGTTCAGCACCTCAGAATCTTATTTCTGCTATTACGGCTAGGAAGTTGTTGAGGAAAGGTTATCAGGGATATTTGGCATTGGTCAGGGATACTTCAGTGGAGAAGTTGTCACTCACAGATGTTCCTATTGCCTGTGAGTTTCCTGATTTTTTTCCTGAGGAGTTGCCAGGTTTACCACCTCACAGAGAGATTGAGTTCTGTATAGTTGTGGTTCCAGGTACAACTCCTATATCTATGCCACCCTACAGAATGGCTCCTGCAGAGTTGAAAGAGTTGAAGGAGCAGTTGCAAGAGTTATTGGATAAGGGTTTTATTAGACCCAGTGTTTCTCCTTGGGGTGCACCAGTCCTGTTTGTGAAGAAGAAGGATGGTACCCTGAGACTGTGCATTGACTACAAAGAGCTAATAAGGTGACAGTGAAGAACAAGTATCCTCTCCAGAGGATAGATGACTTGTTTGACCAGCTACAGGATGCACAGTTCTTTTCTAAGATTGATTTGAGGTCGGGTTATCATCAGTTGCGGATTAGTGAAGCCGATATTTCTAAAACGGCATTCCACACTCGATATGGCCATTATGAGTTTCTGGTGATGTCTTTTGGTTTGACTAATGCACCAGCAGCTTTTATGGACCTGATGAACAGGGTATTCAGACCATATGTGGATCAGTTTGTGGTAGTCTTCATCGATGATATACTGGTTTATTCAAGGAGTATGGAGGAGCATGTATATCACTTAAGGATGTACTGCAGACACTGAGAGATCATCACTTTATGCTAAATTCTCGAAGTGTGACTTCTGGATGGAAAGTGTTTCTTTCCTTGGACATGTGGTGTCTAAAGAAGGTATCCAGGTTGATCCACAGAAGATTGAAGCAGTGTCTGAGTGGCCTAGACCGACTTCTATTACTGAGATTCAGAATTTTCTGGGTTTAGCCGAGTATTATAGGCGGTTTGTGCAGGATTTTTCTAGAATTGCAGCCCCTATGACTCGCTTGACTCAGAAGAATGTTAGATTCGAGTGGTCAGAAGCTTATGAGAACAGTTTTTAGTTGTTGAAGGAGAAATTAACCACAACACTAGTGTTAGCTTTGCCTAATAGTCTGGACAAGTTCACAGGGTATTATGATGCCTCTAGAGTTGGCCTTGGTTGTGTGTTGATACAGAATGGTAGGGTGATAGCCTATGCTTTGAGGCAGTTAAAGAAGCATGAGCATAACTATCCCACATATGACCTTGAAATGGCTGCAGTGATCTTTGCTTTAAAGATCTGGAGACATTATCTGTACGGGGTGACTTGTGAGATATTTATTGATCACAAGAGCCTTAAGTACATTTTTCAGCAGAGAGCTCTAAATCTGAGGTAGAGGAGATGGTTAGAATTGTTGAAAGATTATGACTATGAGATTTTATATCATTCGGGCAAGGCTAATGTGGTAGTAGATGCCTTGAGTAGAAAGTCCTCAGGCAGTCTTGCTCACATCAGTGTTGAGAGGAGACTGTTGATCCAGGAGTTATAGCTGTTGGTGGATCAAGGTCTGATGATGAAGATCAGTAGATCAGGTGGACTGCTAGCTCAATTTAAAGTGCGATCTATACTGAGGGATAGGATTAAAGCAGCTCAGAGCCAAGATCCTATTCTAGAGGAGCTTGCAGAGAATGTCAGAGCAGGGAAGTTCACTGATTTCACACTCGATGATGATGGTGTGTTATGGATCAGTGGTAGATTATGTGTTCCTGATGTGGATGATTTGAGAGAAGAGATCCTAGAGGAAGCACATTTTACAGCTTATAGCGTACATCCGGGTGTTACTAAGATGTACCACAATATCAGAGACTTATACTGGTGGGACGGATTGAAGAAGGATGTCGTTGATTATGTTGCTAAGTGTCTGACGTGTCAGCAAGTAAAAGCTAAACATCAGAAGCCTTCTGGGAAGCTTAAGCCTCTTCCTATTCCTAAGTGGAAGTCAGAAAGGATAGCTATGGATTTTGTGGTAGGTTTACCTCGTTCTAAGGATGGATATGATTCCATCTGGGTGATTGTAGATAGATTGATGAAGTCTGCACATTTCTTGCTTGTGAAAGCCACCTATTTTGTAGCTAGATTGGCGAAGCTATACGTGAAGCATATTGTGTGCCTTCATGGAGTACCTGTGTCCATTGTATCAGATAGAGGTTCAGTGTTTACTTCTCATTTTTGGCAGAAGTTACAGGAAGCGATGGGCACTAGGTTGGATTTCAGTACTACTTTTCATCCTCAGACAGATGGATAGTCTGAGAGGACGATCCAAACATTGGAAGATATATTGAGGATGTGTGTCTTGGATTTGGGAGGTAGTTGGGATGATCATTTGCCACTCGTAGAGTTTGCATATAATAACAGCTACTATAGCAGTATTGGCATGGCACCATATGAGGCATTGTACAGAAGGAAGTGTAGATCCCCTTTGAGTTGGGATGAGATTGGTAAGAGCGCTTTGATTGGACCTGAGATGGTTCAGGATGCTGTAGAGAAAGTCACTGTGATTAAGCGCAGATTAGAGACCGCAGTTAGCAGGCAGAAGAGCTACGTAGATCCTAGGTGCAGAGATGTGGAGTTTCAGGTTGGAGATTTTTTTTTCTGAAGATATCTCCAATGAAGGGTGTGATGAGATTTGGCAGGAAGGGTAAATTGGCACCAAGATATATCGGACCGTTTGAGATTCTGGAGAAAGTTGGCACTGTTGCATATCGGTTGGAATTGCCTCCGAATATGTCACAAGTGCATCCGGTGTTTCATATCTCGATGCTGAGGAAGTATATCTCAGACCCTTCTCACGTGTTGCAGCCAGACAGTGTAGAAGTGAGTGAAGATTTGACATTTGTGGAAGAACTGTGGCGATCATTGATTATCAAGTTCGACAGTTGCGGTCGAAGCAGATTCCGATGGTCAAGGTTCTGTGGCGTAACAACAGAGTTGAGGAGCATACGTGGGAGACTGAAGCTGAGATGCGAGCTTCTTACCCGTATCTCTTTCCTTCTTGATCCTGTTTTCTAGAATTCGGGGACGAATTCTTGTAAGGGGGGAAGACTGTAATATCCCATGTTTTTAAATATTTTTATACTGTATCGGCATATGCAGTGTTAATAATTTTTGTATATATATATGATATTTCATGAGTTGCTATTTCATTAAAATTGATTTTTAATTGTTTTATATTATTTTAAGCACTTTACGTAAAATTTTCACGGGACTTGCATTTTCGGGGACATTATTTCCGGGGAAATTGACACGTAAATTATTTATTATTAATTATTTTAAATAGATTTCCATATTTGCATGAACTCATATGTATTTTTTTAAAGTATTAAATAACGTATATATGTGTATTTATTTATTTAACTAGGGTTTAATTAATTACCCTAATATTTTATTATTTATTAATTAGTTTTAATATTATTTAATTATTTTTAGTGTATAAATTATTAAAAAATATTAAATTATATGTGTGTGGTGTATATTTAATGTGTGTGAGATTATATTATTTTAATATATAGTGTAAAGTATATATATACATATACATTTAATATTAAACAAAAAAATAAAGTTTGATTTAATTACGAAATTGCCATTCTTCCTTTCCCCTTCTTCCCAATCATCCCCATCCATTTTTCGATCACTGTCATCCCATTTTCTCACCGTTGGTGTGCCACCTCCTTCCTCCAGCTGTTCCGCCGCTAGCAGAGCCCATTTTCGATGTCGGAGGAGCTTGATATCGTCGGAAAGCCAAATTCATTCTCACTGTCGTTCACGGTGTTTTCGGCCACCATTTACGACACCGCTAGTCTCTTTCTTCTCCTTGAGCTCCGGTGAGTGTGATTCCAAGCTTTGTTTCACTTAAAATGGTTTAGATTTGCTTATGTTTCAATTTTGGTAATTCGACCATTTTAGGGTTCTTGATTTTTTTGAACTTTGAATTGATTGATTCATGAAAAATTCCTTCACAAATGTTGTTCCCCTTAGCTTAATCTACATTTTTGAATTTTTGTAGAATTTTTGGAAATTTATTTTGATTTTTGGGTATTTTTGAATATTTTAGTATTATTTTCTAATTTTCAAAAATTAATTAATTAATTAATTTATGAAATTGTGTTTTATGGTAATTATAGGTGTTGAAATGGATTATAGAAATTTATTTGGAATTTTTATGAATTTCTATGTATTTATTTTGAATTTAATTAGTTTATGTAATTTTTTAAAAATAGGGTTAATTGTGTTTTTAATTGAAATTAATTAGTTAATTGAGTTTAATTATTGATATTATTGATAAATATGTTGAGAAAATTAATTTTTAGCAATTATATTATTTTTGGTGAATTTTTGGAGTAATTTTAGTATATTTATATATATAGGGGTATTTTGGTAATTTTACCCTAAATTGACTAAAAATGTAATTAAATTGGTTTTAATAGCTATTTAAGGTATAAAAATGATTTCTACAAATTATTTAGTATTTTTAATTAATTAAAACTATTTTTCGTGAATTATTTTCAATTATATATACAATATACGATTTTTCTAAATAAATGAGTTTTTATTGGTTTTTAATGTGTTTTAGGATTAATTATATAATTTCTACTTATAAAATGTATTTCTATGATATAAGGGTATTTTCGGTATTTTTGTATTGTTTTGTGAATTGTGGACCCCGGTCGGTAAACTGTAGTTTGGAGTCCGATCGAGGGGGTTGTGGATGTGTTTCTGTGACTATTTTTCAAAGTGTGTTTCTTTGTAGGGCTGGCTCTACTCTTTGAGTAGAGAGATGTCAGTTTTACAGGGGAGGTTCTGTTGGATTTTCGGTAGAATTCTCGTAAAATGTGATGTCTGAAATTTTGATTCTATGTCTAATATTCTAGATTAAGTTTCTAGGATTTTTTGTTAGGTTTATTCTAATGTCTGTTATTTTTGTTTGTTTAGTTGCGCCGAGACCGAGGCCTAGTGGACCAGGCCCATCGGACCCATCTTGAGGAGCGCACTAAATGTGAGATGCTATTTTATATATATGTGCTCTAGGGTGCATGATTTTAGAAATATACATTCTATTTGGATTAAATATGCATAAATAGTTTAATTAATACTTAAGTTTATTTTTAGTTTATTTTTTATTTATTTTTGGTATATTTTCAAATTATATGCATGTTTTATTAATAAATTATTCTCAAAATGTTTTCATGTATATCCTTGGCATAATCTTAGTTTATTTTGTAATTTAATTGGATTTATTTAACGTATATATACTCAAAATATACCTGGTTTACTTTTGGTATATTTCTAGTATATATATGGTTATTGTTGCTATTATAATTTAAATTCAAGCATCATTTATTTTTATGAATGTATGTTTTATATTTCAATGAAGGATATCAATAGAACGTGCTACCTAGTGGGCAGCACTATGACCGAGTACGTACAGGTACGCTTATAGCATTTAGGCTATATTACTAACCATTTGTGGATATTGATTGGATATGATTATTTGATGTGTGATATGATTTGGGAGTGTGATTACTGGAGCTCGGTTGACCAAGTGTCTCGGGGCCAATCATACTGACAGTCAGACTGCTGGAGCTCGGTTGACTTAGTGTCTCGGGGCCAGTCTACTGTCCAAATGGAATAAGTGAATATATTTGGAATAAGTGAGCCTGTATGGCTAGAGTGTTATCTAACACTGCTTTGAGGTTGCGATTTTCTAGGGTTCTATTTGATCCTTCATAAACTGTGATTTTCAATAAAAATATATAAAATGATTTTATTGCATTTGCGTGTATTTGCTTGTATATATATACTTATTAGATATATATACTTTTGATTGTGTGCATTGTCATTTAGTATGCATGTATATATATTATAGTAATTCACTCAGTGAGGTATGACTCCCCTCCGTTGACTATTTTTCAAGAGAGTCATCATCTTCAGACCTCAGTAGCAGGCCTGTACGCCGAATTTCTTCCGCCCTGGCTTCTTTATGTAAACTGCTTATCTGAGTTTTATTTTATGATCTAGACACTGCAGTAGTCGTAAAGTTGTTAAGAGATATTGTATATTTATTGTATGAGTTATGTATTTTAAGAATTTGAACTGGATTTATATTAAAAGAGTTTATTTATATATGAGATGAGAATTTAATTTAAATCCCGAGGTGGATTATTATTTTTATATTTATGATTTTATTCTGCTGCACAGTATTTTATTTAATTGCGTTATTATTACTATTGCATGTTTTATTTAATTTAGGCTTGCTACGGGTTTCGGATTCGAAAGAATTCCCGTTCCCTAGCGCCGATCATGGCCCCTGTTTTGGGTCATGACAAACATATAGTTCTACCAGTCTTATCTTATACTGTATCAAGTCTATAACATGAAGTGATAGATTAAAGAGTTCACATATATTCTTCTCAATTAACTGCTCTTCTTTTTTGCCTTGCATAATAACCATCAGGTGAAATTATCCCTCCTTGAAGGTTGATAGAAGTATCTTAGAAATCACTCTTTAAATTCCAACCATGTCACGATAGTCACATAAAGCTGATTTGACTGCACGTACCAATCTTATGCTACAGTCACAACTAACAACTTCACCATCAAATAGTACAAATGTGTTGTGTCAATGCTAGACATCTTCTGATTTCTCCATCAAGCATATTTGAACACTTGTCATGCTTGGTTAAGCCCTACCAAGCCCTTATCAATCCTAGCTACCCTAGCCATAAGTGCTTCAAGTTCTATTTCAAAATTGCCTGCTCTATTTATGGTAAGTGCTCTGGTCTTTAAGTTACAGCTACCTCTGACCTACCTCTATACTAGACAAGGGGAATAGGGGCTGATACTCGAATCAAAACTTTAACTTGAAATGATTGCTTATCATTATATGTTGTCTCTATGGTAAAAATAGTTCACATTCACCTCATTTGAAAAGATGCGAAAACCAATAAGATTCAAAACATGGAATATACTCGAAAATGACATAAACACGAAATTCTAGAAATACAAACAATTGACATTTATCAACCTAATCACTTCAGTAGTTCAAGAAAAGACATATTTCAATGACCCAAAGATCAATTAATAAACCATTGGCTTTAATACCAACTTTGTTATAATCTGAACCGAAAGGTATGTGACTGGCACTAGGGAATGAGAATACATAAAGTACCAAAAACCTATAGTAAGCCTTAAAAATTTTTCACGAAATAAAAATAATACACTTAACAATAAACCGATAATAAATGCATAAAACCAAATATATATAATAATATTCTTCAAATACAACAACATTTCAAGTCAGAATACAAATAACACAAGTTTCATAAATAACTACTACGATGTCTAGAATTTAATTTTATAATACATATATTAATTCAACATACATAGTGCAACAGGTGAAGAACAAACCCAATGTAAATAGGGAGCATTAGGAAGCTGATTGTGAGGTCTTAAAAAAATAAGTTGAGGAGAATCAGACCTCACTGAGTGAATTAATTTTATAAAATGTATGCTGATTTATAAAATCATTTGTTAAAACCTCTTTTTGAAATAAATGTAAATAAAGTAATCATAATCATTAAAATCATTTTCTTTTCATAATAATATTTAAATAAAATCCATTTATAATTCTTAAATCAATTTAATATGAAATCGTTAGAAGAAAACATATAGAATAATTATTTTTTTATGGAAAATCCGGTAGATTACCTAGATCAATATTCTAATAGCCTTTCAACTCTCTTTAATCCAAGTGACTATCGTCCTGAGAGCAAGCTCAATCGAGTTACTGTCATAGTCATTTCACTTATTCCATATTGATGTCCCAAGAGCAAGCTCAACCGAGTTACATCCTTCTATCAGGCCCAACAGCACTAGCTCCATCGAGCTTTGACCATTTACTCTTGCTTGAGAGCACTCACTCCACCGAGCCTATTTCACAATTTAAACACATACTGAGATCTCAACTGTGGGCACGTGGTCCTAGTGACACCCACTAGGTTGCACATTCTACCAACTAGGTAGCATGTTCTACCATTATCTCCAAATCAATTTAAATTATAAATAATTAAATAAATAAAATAAAATAAAAATCATTAAATAATGAATAGTTAAATGATGAAATATAAATAAATAAAACATAACAAAATAAATTTCCTTTAAACATACTTTCAATTTCTACTCGTAAATATAGAAGAAATGATAATGCATATGGCAACATAAATATATTCATAAATCAATCATATAATTATTTCTTTATTATATTTAATTATTTGAAAATATAATAAAAGCACACGCAACACACATTTCATAAAATTAACTCACAGGTTGAGCGTGTCGAGCGACGCATTCTCTATAGCCCTGGTGCTATAGCTCGAATCCTATAGTTATCTAAAATAAATAATAATTATTTAAAATATGCTGATAAAGTAAAATAAATAAATTCATGAAAATTCTCAGAATTATGGAAACTATAGAATTGACAAAACTTACTCGACCAAAGACACAAAGTCAACTAAAACTAGGAATTCGACTCAGACCAATGTCATGTTTTATGAGAAATCTATCAAAAATTCGGCTAAATCTCCTATGTAAAATGGACATATATCCACTAAAAGTATAACCATTCCTGTACACAAACACACTTTAAAAATTCACAGCATTCAAAATCTCGAGTTGGGCCCCCGAATTATAACTATTGCCCAACCGCGAACCAATTCATCAGCAAAATCCAAAGTAATATAAATCTCAATAATTTACCAAAAATCATAAAATCTATATAAAAATATAATCATTTCTCAAATCACCAAAATATCTCATAAAATATTAAAACCCTTTATTTTTCAAATAAATAATAAAATTTTAGTTTTTAAAAAATATTTGCTAATAAAATCCATAAATTGAATAAAATTCTCATTTTACAATTAAATTGACATAAATTGCAAATAATTATTAAAATCACAAAAATAATAAAATGACCATTTAAGCTCAAAAATAATAAATAAATTTATTATTCATAAATTATTCCAAAATTATTACACATTAACTAATAATTGGAAACAATAATAAAAAATTATTTTTCATACTTTTATTAAACCAAAAATAGTCTAAAATAGAATAACTAACAACGACTTCAATTAAAATCACATAATTTACTAAATTTCAATAATTTTCAAAAATACACATTTAGACATAACTACAAAAATTCAATTAAATACCACAATTCAATCTATTTACATAATAAAAACATAAAAGACGTTTATTTCCAAAATAAATAATAAAATTTGAATTTATAATTAAATTTCATTATTAAAAATATATACTACAAATATTCGAAATTAAATAGCATTAATTACAATTAATAATTTAAATTACTCAAATATATAATAAAAATAACTAAAAACTCAACTAAGCTTAATAATAATAAATACAATCACTATTCATATTTTTTTCCGAAACAGTTCATGAACAGTAACCCCTGAACCTGAAATTCAAAAAAATCATAAAAATTATTTAAAATTGCCATTAGCTAGATTTCAACCTTAATTACAATTTATCTCAAAATAATTATGTTTAATCAAATCAAATTCAAACTCAATTTCACAAGTTAATCAAAATTAACCTAAACACAAATTCACAAAATTGAGGGACTTATCAGAGTTGAAATCCAAAATTGATTGAAGGCTTAAGAAGCCCAGTGGACAAGCTATTGTTTAAGACCAACGGCGAGCTTAAGGGTTGCCGGAAACGTCTTCGGTAAGGCCAAGGGCAAAACAGTCGCTGAGAGAAAAAGATAAAGGAAGAAGAAATAGTGGTGCGCCGAGGAAAGGAAGGAGCTGCTGGTGGCGGCGCTAGGTGGTGGTGACCGGTGGTGATGAGATTAGGTGGTGGTGTTGGCTGGAAGGGAAGAGAAAGAGGAAGAAAAGGAAAGAAAATAAAAGAAAATAAGAAGAAGAGAAAGAAGAGAGAGGGGGGGGGGGGGGAGGTTAGGGTACTACATGTTTTTTTTTTCTCTTAACTTTTTTTTTTACTTTATAATATAATTTTTATTAAAAGTAAAATTTAAATTAATATTTTTAAATTAAAATATCTTCTCTCACAAGTACATATACACCAATATATATATATATATATATATTATTAATACACTCACAAATATTAATAATTATTAAACCACTTATAAATTACTTAATTAACACCAATTGAATAAAATTATAATTAAACTTAATAATCAACATAATATATTAAAAATTTATTATAATAATTATTAAATCCATTAAAGTATTCCAAATACACTAATTAAATAAAATACTAATAAAAACCAAATAATAATCTCATGAATAGTTAAATAATAATTAACACTAATAAATTCCAAAAATTTAATTTAACACTAATTAACTAAAAAAATAATTACAACTCAATAATTCCTCCCAAATATTTATACACATACTCACTTAAATAATTAATTAATAATAAATTCCATAAAAATAATATTTAATTCAATAATTAAAATACGGGTTATAACAAAATTAATGAAATACACTTTAGATGATGAATCATATATGAAAATTGTTGCTATTGATGAATGTGTTGCTTTAGGTATGAGTGGGGAAGATGAGATACCAAGTGATGAGTTAAAGAGTGTGGGAAAGCATGAGCACACATTCAACAGACCTAAATTGTTGGTTGGAAGTGATAACCCCACATCCCCTTGCATTGAAAAGCCTCCAAACTTAGAGCTTTAGCTGCTACCCAACCAAGTGAGATGTGCATTTGTGGAAGAAGCTAATACAGTGCCTATTATTATCTCTAATGAATTGACTATTGAGCAATAGAAGAAAGTTTGTGAGATAGTAAAGGGTAGAGTTCGAGTTTTGGGTTGGCAAATTTTAGACATAAAGGGAATTAATCCCTCTATTGTCATCCATAAAAATATACAAAAGAGGGGAATAGGCCTACAATTGAAAGACAAAAGTGATTTAAACCAAATATGAATGAGCTATTGAACAAAGAAATTGTGAAATTTTTTATACAGACATTATTTGTCCTATCTCTGACAAGGAATGGGTAAATCAATTTGTGCCCAAAGAAAAAGATTCTCTTGCAATTCTTCCACTATGGTAAGTTATACAAGGGTTAAGCTAAAGATCCAAAATTTGAACTACATTTTTTTTTCATTTATTTAGTTTATTTTACTTTTATTTTGAATTTTGTTTAATGACTTTTTTTTCTTTTTATTTTGTCACTTAGGGTATTAATTCCTATTCGTTGTTTTTGTTGCAAGAAGTGGACCATTATTTTAGTGTTCTTAAAAAAAACATTAAAAAAATAAATTCATCAGCATTGAATAATCTTTTAGTTTGATTTTATTTCATGCATGTTGACATGCATTTTTAATTTTTACTTGTTTAATTTTTTTTATTTTGCATCTTGTTTATTATTTTCATTAATGATAAGTGTTTATTTTCTTTTCTTTGTTTTCTTTTGTAAGCAGGAATAAAGCCAAATATATATATATATATATATATATATATATATATATATATGTGAGCTGTGACCGCAGGGCTTGACCTGCGATGGCAGCAGAGTACAGGTCTGTGCTTCGCCCCGCAAGGCTGCGACAGCAGCCCCAGCTGGTCCATTTTCCAGCATGCTTCTGCTGCGATGGCAGCATTCACACTGCAACAGCAGCCTTGGTTTAATTTGTGCACTGTGTTTCCATTTTTAGCTTAATGTTTTAATTTGGTTATTGGGCTGTTTTATATATATATATATTCCGTTTACTTCTTTTGTTTTTTATTTTATTATTAATTTCTTCCTTATTATTTTTTTTGGCATCGGTTTATTTTTTTATTTTTTTCTCTTTTTTTTTTTAATTTGCTATTTTGTACGTGATACTCTTTAACTTTTGATCTCTCATGTGCTTATCGATTTTCTACCCCTACAAGACAAAGAGTAAAGCATCACACTATGGGAATATTAATTTTATTATTTTTTTTCTTTAATTTATTTTTTCTTTTTTTATTTATTTTTTGTGTGTTTGTTTGTTCCTTTCACATTGAAGGCAATGTGAAGATTAATTGTGGGGGGATACATCTGAATGTATTTTTCATTTCATTTATTTATTTATTTTTTAATTTTTCATTTTCATTTTAGAGTTATGTTTATTTGCATGTTAGCATATACAAACTTAAAATTTTTGCAACCTATCCTTATGATGAGTAGAGTACATTGAATGTGATTTTCTTGTATATGTTTCATAATCTTTTGTTAATGCTTAATTTGTGACTTTTAAGTTAGGTTGATAATTTGTGGTTAAGGACTTTTGAAAAATTAATGAATTTAATGCTTACTTGCTTTTGAGTGATTGAATTTTGTCAGTTGATAGTTAAGAAAAGTACTTGTAAGTGATACTCAATTTTTGATTCTTAGTTGATCTTTGAGTTTAGCATATAAAATGGTAGCTTCATAAAAAAAAAAATCTTTATGATAATAATGTACTATATTTAAATTATTATCTTCTTATATGCTCTAAATCTACTCCAATACTCTAAGTAGAGTAAGAGTGTCCAAAAGGCCCACTCGACGGTATCCACGCTTAGTGGTGTGAGAACGACGGGGAATACTAAGAGTGGGAAGACTTGTTATAGAGAATATATATAAAAAAAAGTGAAATGAAGTGTAAAATGCACTCGCTTTAAAAAAGTGGTGTTGCTATCTTTTATGTGTTGGAGTTTAGGGGTTGCTAAGAGTTAAGTGAGTATTATCACTTGCTTTTGTTTTTCTTGATTGTCAACTTATACATTTTCAAAAATTGAACGGTTAAGTTTGCTTTTCACTTGATAATGTTTATGTCTTTGACCTTGAGTTATCAATTTAGTTTTGAGTTTTAAATTTTCTATTAACTTAAGATTATGATAGGTCGACAATTCAAGTCTATCAATGTGCTACATTCGTGGTTATGATAGTTGTTCTCATGTATGTTACTTAAGGACAAGCAAAAGCTTAAGTATGGGGGTGTTTGTCTGTGTTTGTTTGTGTTATTAGTAAAGCATTTTATTTTGTTATTTAGTAATTTTTATGTCTTAAGTGATTTTATTTTGTGAGTTTTTTGGACTTAATTTTAACTTATGTGTTTTTAGGTTGGTTGGACTATTAGTGAAAGAATTTGGATGAAAAATTGCATTTTGGGTGAAAAGAACTAGCTTTGGTCACAGGAAAGTAAAGATCATAACATTTGAAAGTGGGATTAGCGCGAAGTCAAGGCTATTATCGCAGACCATTTTATGGTCGCAGTTGAGAGGTAGTAAGAATTATCGCTGATGGTGTTGTGGTCATAGCCCAAGCTACAACCACAGCCGAGAAAGAGATCTAAGCTACCACCATCGTAGCTTTTTTATGGTTGAACCCTCTGATGAACTAATTTTAATGATTTGGCATTGGCTTGTTTTGGCAACATGTCTACCTTTTAAAGGGCTTTAAATACACCACTTTATGGTCAATTTTATGGGAAAGAACATCGAAAAGAAGCAAGAATTAGAGAACAACTTAAGAGATATCAAGAGTTGAAGAATTAAAGAACAAGAATTCGTCATTTTATTTTCTTCTCTCTTCTCTATTCTTGTAATTGTTATGGATTAGTTTATGATTATGTAGGATATTTTTACATTATTATAGGCTAAGTTTCTTTTAGTTAGGAATTGATGACTTGATCATGACTTAATTTTTCTTTAATTAATGAAGTTTATTAGTTAATTGAAACCTATGTTTATTGTGCTTCTTTTGTGTTGATGTTTGATCACCATTAGCATAAATTAAAACTAGGGTTTTAGATTGAGACATCAAAACCTTAGTGGATCTATAAACATAGGTTTAAATTGCTTAGAGGTAGAGATATCATAAGTAATTAGATTCCAATTGGAGTGGGCAAATAAATTTATGGTTTGATTTAAGGAATTAAGTTTACAATGAGAATTAGGGCTTGATGTTCTTAATTGAGAATTATGAATTAAAATTAGTTAATACTTGAGAGAGTTTAATCGATAATTTAGAAAGATTCAAGACTTGCAAGATTAAGAGATTATGTTATAACCCGATATTTTAAATTATAAAATTTATTTTGGGATGTGCGGTATTAATAAATATTTTAAATTTTTATATATTATTATTATTGTGTGTAATTTAATGTTAGTGTTTTATATTATTATTATTTATCTAGTAATATTATTGTTATTGTTGTGAATAGTATTAAATTATTTTATTTTAAATATTTTATTATGTAGAGGAATTAATTTGGAAGTGATTATCATTTAAAAATATTATTATTATTATTATTATTATTATTATTATTATTATTATTATTATTATTATTATTATTATATGTGTGTGTGGGGGGGAATTTTTGTCTTTTGATATTTTAATAAAAAAAAAACAAGTCATATACTTTTTTTTTTGTTTCTCTCTCCCCTCATTTCTTTTTTTTTTCTTTTCTTTTAATTTTTTTTTATCTTCTACTTCTTCTTCTTTCTTGCGCAATACGCAGCACCACCCGAGCCTCCGCCAGCTGCCGTAGACCACCATTAACCACCACTAAGCTTCAACCCTTCTTCCCTTCACTTCCCGCTGACGCCAGCTACCTTCCCCATCCCACTTTTTTGGCAAAACCATAAAAGACAGCAACAACTTGCAGTGTCACCGATGATAGATTCTGATGGCTTCAACAAGCAATCTGGGCTCGTTCGACTCCTTTCGGTCCGAGCAAGCTCATTTTCAACTCGATTCAAGCTTAGGACGTCCAGTTAGTGAGTTATCTTCAAGTTTTAGTTTATGTCTATTTAGGTTTTTGATTTTTTTGAACTTGTTATGGTTTGATTTAAGCTTAAAGTCTTTAGAAATGTTGTTATGTGAAGCTTAAACTATTCAAATATATTTTTGCTTAATTTTTCTAAATTATTTTGATCTTTGGATGTTTTGGTTTCCGTCTAGTCACTATTCTGGTGACCCTCGCCGGAAAACTTTTATATTTTTAATAAATTTTTTAGATTATTTGGATTATAGTTTGTGAAGGATGTATATGAAAATTGTGATTCGATTATTTATTACGAATTTTTGAAGGTTTATGTAAAAAATTAATTTTTGGAAAAATTAATATAAATTAGTAAATTTGGTGTTTTAATTGAAATTATTGTTAATTCGTATGTTTTGAATAATTTTGGAATAATAAATAGTATTAAAATATTTTTTACGAATTTTTTACTATTTTTAACTAATTAATAACAATTTTTGAAAATATATTCAAATAATAATTTTATTTATTTTTTTGTGATTAAATGATATTTTAACTATTTTTATTAAATATTTGAACTATTTAAATAATTATTTGTGAATTTTACTATTTGATTTCAAATAATTGAAAAAAAATGGATTTTTATTAATATATATATATATATATATATATATATATATATATATATATAAATTATTTGAGATTTATTAACTAATTTGAAAAATAATTAGCTTTTAGGTATTTATTATTTAAATAACTCAAATTGATGTATTTTATTGATTTTTATGGATTTCAATGATTTTTAATAAATTATTATTAAATTGTTGGTTATTGTGTATTTTGGTTCTCGATTAGGTGAATTATGAAGTTTGGGGGCCCAACTCAAGAAGCTGTGCTTTTGTGGTTATTTGAAGTATGTTTGCTTGTAGCATCGGCTCTAGTTTCAATAGGGAGACATATGTTTTATAAAGGAGACTTTGTCGAATTTTTGATAGAATTCTCGTAAAATGTGACGTCGGGTTGATCTTGAGTTTTTGAATTGTGGTTGAGTTGTGTCCTAGATCAAGTCACTCTTTAGAATTCCTAGAAGTATAAAATTAGGTATTCGATTCTAATATATGATTATTCACTTATTTTCTATAGTTACGGCGAGACCGAGGCCTATTGGATTAGCCAGTCTACTCTATTTAGAGGAATGCACAACTGTAAGTTATTATTTTATATATGCATTGCATGTAGAATACATAACTATGAGCATCCATGTTTTCATAATGTATTTAAACATGAATTATTTTACCAAATGATTATGTATATGTTGGTATACTTTTGATATATTTTTTGGTATATTCTCAACATATATATTTGGTATATTTTTGTATACAATTAGTATATATGCAATATATGCTTGGTATATGGTTGGTATATAAGTGGTATATTTCTTTAAAAATGGATGCTATCATGTTTAAATTATGCATTTTTTATTTTAAATAAGTATACAATTTATTTAAAGGACAACCGTAGAACGTGCTACCTAGTGGGTTGCACTATGACTGTATACCTACCAGTGCATTAGATTTTAGGGTTGAAATCATTTGATGTGAGACTTTATTATTTGATTATTGAGAATTATGGTGAGAGAGTAGTGTGATTGCGAGAGCTCAGTTGACTTAGTGTCTTGGGGCCAATCACACTAATAGTGAGACCACGAGAGCTCGGTTGACTTAATGTCTCGGGGCCAGTCTACTGTCTAAAAATGGAAAAGAGAATTGTTTTGGAATTAAGTAAGCTTATTGGCTAGTGAGATTTATTGATTGAGGTTGCGTAATATTTTAAGGTTTTACTTCGACCCTTTACTCAAACAAATTTTTCTACATTTATTATTATATAAAAGTGGATTTTAGCATATGTGTGAAATGCCTATATATGTATATTTATATTGATGCTTTTCTATATATGACTTTAGGTTGCATGTATATATATTATAATAATTCACCCAATGAGATCTGACTCCCTTTAATATTTTTTTTACAGGATCTTCTTCTTTTTTTTCAGACCTCCCTTGTAGTACCATTCGCCGGACTCTTTCCTTCTCGGCTGATTTGTGCAAATATTGAATTATTGTTTTCTTGTATTTAGTAATCACTGTAGTAGTAGCGTTATTGTATTGTAGCGAGTTGTATATTAGAACCTTGTACCCGAATTTTGTATAAAAATATTTTTATTATGATATGATATATAAGATTTGCTTTTATATTAAAAAAATTTTAATTCTGGCATACTTTTATATTATTATTGCATGTGTTTTTATTTTTAAGGCTTGTTACAAGTTTTGGATTTGAAATAATTCCCGTCCCCTAGCGCAGGTCATGACTCCCCGGTTGGGGTCGTTACAAAGTTGGTATCAAAGCCTAAGTTTTTAGTGTTATAGACCTAGGTTATTAGAGTCTTGTTTTCTTTAAAACTATTGTGGTAAATTAGGTTCGACTATATCTTTGAAAAGATTTTGTTGCTTTTTTGAAAGTCCATGTAATCATTAGGATGTCTGTTTGTTGTTTGTTATTATTTATTTTGTCTAAATTTTATTCGTTTTGCCTTTTCAGAATGAGGAGGTGAGCGCATGTCACTCCATTGATTCTTAAGGTTGAGGATGATGAGTCCTTTCAGGATGAGGTTTTACCTTTTGATCTGTCAGCCAGACACAAAGGTAGAGGTAGAGATAGACCTCGAGGAGCGACAGTCGCTGTAGGCAAAGAGAGCTACAGGATGAGGAACCTATAGAGCCAGAGTTTGAGGAAGCTGTTATACCTCTAGTCGCATCGCAGATGTAGCCTATTTATTAGTAGGGCATATTTTACCCTGAGGTAGTGTTGTTTTATGTCGGGGTCAATAGGATATCATTTGATGGGATTATAGATCCATTGGATTTTCTACATGCTATTGAGACAAGGACTCAGACTGCTCACACTAAGTATCAGTGGATTATAATAGTCAAGCTGTCATGACCCAAAACAGGGCCATGATCAACGCTAGGGAACGGGAATTCTTTCAAATCCGGAACTCGTAGCAAGCCTAAAAAAAAAATAAAACATGCAATAATAATAACCATATATAATGCAGTGGAAATAAAAATCATAAAAATCATATTATTCTTTTCACCAACTGGATTTAAGTCAAATCTCATCTCATATATATAAATCTTTGAATACAAATCCAGTTTCAAATATAATACAATATCTCACATAAATAAATACATAAAATCCCACATTTTAATTTACCACTACTGCAGTGTCTAGATTATAAAAATAAGACTCAAGTAAGCAGTTTACACAAGGAAGCCGGGGTGAAAAAAATCTGGCGTATCAACCTGCTACTGAGGTCTGAAGATGTTGACTCTCCTGAAAAATTATCAACGGAGGGGAGTCATACCTCACTGAGTGAATTACTATAATATATATACATGCATGCTAAATGACAATGCATATAGTCAACCGTATATACCTAATATGTATATATACAAGCAAATATACACAGATGCAGTAAAATCATTTTTATATATATTTTATTTAAAATCATCGTTTATGAAGGATCACATAGAACCCTAGAATATCGTAACCTCGAAAACAGTGTTAGACAACACTCTAGCCATACAGACTCACTTAATCCAAATATATCCACTTAATCCATTTAGACAGTAGACTGGCCCCGAGACACTAAGTCAACCGAGCTCCAGCAGTCTGACTGCCAATGTGATTGGCCCCGAGACACTAAGTCAATCGAGCTCCAGCAGTCTGACTGCCAATGTGATTGGCCCCGAGACACTTGGTCAACCGAGCTCCAGCAATCACACCCAATCACATCTCACACATCAAATAATCACATTCAATCAATATCCACAAATAAGTTAGTAATATAGCCTAAATACTATAGGCGTACCGGTACGTACTCAATCCTAGTGCTGCCCACTAGGTAGCACGTTCTATCGATATCCTTCATTAATAAACATAAAACATTCATTCACAAAAATAAATGATGCATGAAGTTCAATAAAATATCAACATAAACCAAATATATACTAGAAATATACCAAAAGTAAACCAGGTATATTTCGAGTATATATACGTCAAATAAATCCAATTAAATTACAAAATAAACTAGAGATATATTTGAAAACATTTTAAATACAGTTCATTAATAAAACATGCATATAATTTAGTATATACCAAAAATAAACTTAAATACAAATCACATTATTTATGCATATTTAATCAAAATAAAACATATATTTATAAATCATGCATCCTAAAGCATATATATATAGTATAGTAACTCACCCTAGTGCGCTCCACGAGACGGGTCCGACGGTCCTAGTCCACTAGCCCTCGGTCTCGGCGCAACTAAACAAGCAATAAATAACCGACATTAGAATAAACCTAACAGAAATCCTAGAATTTGATCTAGAGTATTAAACATAGAATCGATATCAGGGTTCGATCGGATATCACGTTTTACGAGAATTCTACCAAAAATTCGACAGAACCTCCCCTGTAAAATAGACATCTCTCTACTCAAAAGAGTAGAGCCGACCCTGCAAGGAAATACACTTTAAAAAACTACACAGAGCACAATCAAAATCCCACGATCGGACTCCAAACTACAGTCCACCGACCGGGGTCCACAATCACATAATAATTTTGAAAATACCAAAAATATCCTTACAATATAGAAATTCATTTTATAAGTAGAAATTACATAGTTAACCTTTAAACACTGTAAAAACCGATAAAAACTCATTTTATTAGTAAAACCGTATATTATATATATAATTCAAAATAATTCACGAAAAATAGTTTTAATTAGTTAAAAATACTAAATAATTTGTAGAAATCATTTTTATACCTTAAATAACTATTAAAACCAATTAAATTTCATTTTTATCCAATTTAGGGTAAAATTACCAAAATACCCCTATATATATATTATAATTACTTCAAAAATTCACCAACAATTATACAATTATCCAAAATTAATTTTCTCAACATATTTATGAATAATATCAATAATTAAACTCAATTAACCAATTAAATTCAATTAAAAACATAATTAACCCTAATTTCCCAAATTTACATAAACTTCAATAATTCAAAATAAATACTTATAAATTCATAAAAATTCCAAATAAATTCCTATAATTCATTTAAACACCTAATTTAACCATAAAACCCAATTTCATAATTTATTTAATTAATTTCCGAAAATTAGAAAATAATATTAAAATATTCAAAAATACCCAAAAATCCAAAAAATCTCCAAAAATTCCACAAAAATTCATACATGTATAATAAGATACTAGGATAAACATTTGTGAAGGGAGTTTTCATGAATCAATCAATTCAAAGCTCAAAAAAATTGAAAACCCTAATGTGACCGAAATTGAAAATTCGAAACCTAAGCAATTCTAGACTATTTAATCTCAAACCAAAGCTAGAATCACACTCACCGGAGCTCAAGGAGAAGAAATAGACCAGCGGTGTCAAAAATGGTGGCCGGAATCGTCGTGATCGACGGTGAAGAGAAGTTCGGCTTCTCCGGCCAAAATTGACTTTCAGGCACCGGAAACGGCTACTACAAGCGGCGGAATAGGCTGAGGAAGGTGGTGGCACACCGGATGGCACACCAATGGTGAGAAATCGACAGTTACAGGCATCGGACAGCGAGGAAACGATCGGGAGGGAGAAGAGAGAAGTCGAGGGCAAAATGGTAATTTTCCAAAAACTTGATTTTTTGATATATTATATGTATATATATATACCTTATACTATATAATAAAATAATATTAAATTAAACACATTAAATATACACCACACACATAAAATTTAATATTTTAAAATATAATAATAAATAAAAATAATTAAATAACAATAAATTAATAAACAAATAATAAAATATTAGGGTAATATATATTAAACCTTAATTAAATAAATATTGCACACATACACGGTGTTTAGTAATTTAAAAATACGTATGAGTTCATGCAAGTCCGAAAATATATTTAAAATAATTAATAATAAATTATTTACGTGAAAATTTTCCCGAAAATGCAAGTCCTGGGAAAATTTTACATAAAGTACTGTAAATAATACACAATAATTAAAATAAGTTTTAAATACATATCAACTCATGAAAATATCATAATATATACAAAAATTATTAACACTGCATATCCCGGTACAGTGTAAAAATATTTTAAAAACACGGGATATTACAGTCTTCCCCCCTTACAAGAATTCGTCCCCGAATTCCAGAAAGAAAAGATTACAGAATCAGGAAGGAAAGAGATATGGGTAAGAAGCTCGCATCTCAGCTTCATTCTCCCATGTATGCTCCTCGACTCTGTTGCTACGCCATAAAACCTTGACCATCGGAATCTGTTTCGAACGCAACTGTCGAACTTGAAAATCTACGATCGCCACAGGTTCTTCCACAAACGTCAAATCTTCACTCACTTCTACACTGTCAGGTTGCAACACGTGTGAAGGGTCTGAGACATACTTCCTCAACATTGAGATATGAAATACTGGATGCCCCTGTGACATACTTGGAGGCAAATCCAACCGATATGCAACAGTGCCAACTCTCTCCAGAATTTTAAACGGTCCAATATATCTCGGTGCCAACTTACCCTTCCTGCCAAATCTCATCACACCCTTCATCGGAGATACTTTCAGAAAAATGAAATCTCCAACCTGAAACTCCACATCTCTGCGCCTAGGATCCGCATAACTCTTCTGTCTACTAACTGCAGTCTCTAATCTTCGTTTAATCACGGTGACCTTCTCTGCAGCATCCTGAACCATCTCAGGTGCAGTCAAAGCTCTCTCACCAATCTCATCCCAACTCAATGGGGATCTACACTTCCTTCCATATAACACCTCATATGGTGCCATGCCAATACTGCTATGGTAGCTGTTATTATATGAAAACTCAACGAGTGGCAAATGATCATCCCAGCTACCTCCCAAATCCAGGACACACATCCTCAATATATCTTCCAGTGTCTGGATCATCCTCTCAGACTGACCATCTGTCTGAGGATGAAAAGCAGTACTGAAATCCAACCTAGTGCCCATCGCTTCTTGCAACTTCTGCCAAAAATGAGAAGTAAACACCGAACCTCTGTCTGACACAATGGACACAGGTACTCCATGAAGGCACACAATATGCTTCACGTACAACTTCGCCAATCTAGCAACTGAATAAGTGGCTTTCACAAGTAAGAAATGTGCAGACTTGGTCAACCTGTCTACGATTACCCAGATGGAATCGTATCCATCCTTCGAACGAGGTAAACCGACCACAAAATCCATAGCTATCCTTTCCCACTTCCACTCGGGAATAGGTAGAGGCTGAAGCTTCCCAGAAGGCTTCTGATGTTCAGCTTTCACTTACTGACACGTCAGACACTTCACAACATAATTAGCGACATCCTTCTTCAATCCGTCCCACCAGTATAGATCTCTGATACTGTGGTACATCTTAGTAACACCTGGATGAATGTTGTAGGATGTAGAGTCTGCTTCCTCTAGGATCTCTTCTCTCAAATCATCCACATCAGGAACACACAATCTACCACTGATCCATAACACACCATCATCATCGAGTGTGAAATCAGTGAACTTCCCTGCTCGAACATTCTCTGCAAGCTCTTCTAGAATAGGATCTCGGCTCTGAGCTGCTTTAATCCTATCCCTCAATACAGATCGTACTTTAAACTGAGCTAGCAGTCCACTTGATCTACTGATCTTCATCATCAGACCTTGATCCACCAACAGATGCAATTCTTGGATCAATGGTCTCCTCTCAACACTGATGTGAGCAAGACTACCTGAGGACTTCTTACTCAAGGCATCTGCTACAACATTAGCTTTACCCGAATGATATAGAATCTCACAATCGTAATCCTTCAACAATTCCAACCATCTCCTCTGCCTCAGATTCAGATCTCTCTGCTAGAAAATGTACTTAAGGCTCTTGTGATCAGTAAATATCTCACAAGTCACCCCGTACAGATAATGTCTCCAAATCTTCAAAGCAAAGATCACTGCAGCCATCTCAAGGTCATGTGTAGGATAGTTCTGCTCATACTTCTTCAACTGCCTTGAAGCATAGGCTATCACCCTTCCATTCTGCATCAACACACAACTAAGACCAATTCTAGAGGCATCACAGTAAACTATGAACTTATCCACATTATTAGGCAAAGCTAACACTGGCGCTTGTGGTCAACTTCTCCTTCAATAACTGAAAACTATTCTCACAAGCTTCTGACCACTCAAATCTAACATTCTTCTGAGTCAAGCGAGTCATAGGGGCTGTAATTCTGGAAAAATCCTGCACAAACCGCCTATAATACCCGGCTAAACCCAGAAAACTTTGAATCTTTATGACAGAAGTAGGTCTAGGCCACTCAGACACTGCTTCAATCTTCTGTGGATCAACCTGGATACCTTCTTTAGACACCACGTGTCCAAGAAAAGAAACACTCTCCATCCAGAAATCACACTTTGAGAATTTAGCATAAAGCTGATGATCTCTCAGTGTTTGTAGTACAATCCTCAAGTGATATACATGCTCTTCCATACTCCTCGAATATACTAGTATATCATCAATGAAGACTACCACAAACTGATCCACATATGGTCTGAATACCCTATTCATTAGGTCCATAAAAGCTGTTGGTGCATTAGTCAAACCAAAATACATCACCAAAAACTCATAATGGCCATATCGTGTGCGGAATGCCGTCTTAGGAATATCAGCTTCACTAATCCACAACTGATGATAACCCGACCTCAAGTCAATTTTAGAAAAGAACTGTGCACCCTATAGCTGATCAAATAAGTCATCTATCCTCGGGAGAGGATACTTGTTCTTCACTGTCACCTTATTCAGCTCTCTGTAGTCAATGCACAGTCTCAGGGTACCATCCTTCTTCTTCACAAACAGGACTGGTGCACCCCAAGGAGAAACACTAGGTCTGATAAAACCTTTATCCAACAACTCTTGCAACTGCTCCTTTAACTTTTTCAACTCTGCAGGAGCCATACGATAGGGTGGCATAGATATAGGAGTAGTACCTGGTACCACATCTATACAGAACTCAATCTCTCTGTGAGGTGGTAAACCTGGCAACTCCTCGGGAAAAACATCAGGAAACTCACAAGCAATAGGAACATCTGTGAGTGACAACTTCTCCACTGAAGTATCCCTAACCAATGCCAAAAACCCCTAACAACCTTTCCTCAACAACTTCCTAGCCATAATGGCAGAAATAAGATTCTGAGGTGCTGAACTCCTATCACCCACAAACTTAAAATCTTCTTCACCAGGAATTCTAAAAGTCACCTCTTTATTCCTGCAATCTACCACGGCATAGTGCTGAGATAACCAATCCATTCCCAGAATAATATCAAACTCCATCACATCCAACAGAATCAAATCAGCGGGTAATTCTCTATCTCCCACGAGAACTAGACAACTAGAAAGAACAATATCGGTGTCCAAGGAATTGATCAGAGGAGTGGCAACGGATAAAACAAAACCCATGCATCCAGGTAACAAACAGAAACAATACCTGCCACAACTGCATTAGATGCCTGAGCATCCTGCTGAGTGAGATGAAAGACTCTGGCCTGACCTCGACCTCCCTTGCTGACTGGTAGAAGCCTGACTAACACCTCTGGCACCTCCTCTAGTACCTCTACCACGACTCTACTGTGGAACAAACCGAGTGGAACTCTGATGCTGAGCTGGTGGTAACTGAAATGGCACGGGTGCAGCACTAGCAATCGACTGTTATGGGAATCGCGGAATCTACGATTGCTGATACTCGGAATAAGGACACAATCTGGCAAAATGTCCTGTCTGTCTGCATCTGAAGCGTGTCAGTGGTGTCAGATAACACGGTCCCTGATGGACTCTACCGCAAGTCTGACAAACACTGGCCGCTGATCCAGAACTACGACCACTGCTGCTGCTCGAAGCACCTAACCCAAATCTGAATGATCTACGCTGACCTCCACGGCCATGTCTACTGCTCCGATGCACTTGCTGCTTGCTGTCTCTGACTCTGCTGAGTCGGACCTCGCTGCTGACTACTCGAACCAATGTGAAAACTCGAATATGGAGTAGCCTGCAATCCACTCGACTGAACTCCTAGCTGGTAATAATCAGGCATCGCTCCCTGCCTAACTAGTCTCAGCTCAATCTCCTTGGCTAACTCAATCGTAGACTCCAGAGTAAGACCTACTGTAGGCATACCAGCAAAAGCTAAACCCAAACCAGTGACATACGTAGTGATCGCAAAATACTGATCTCGCATCAGATCCTCTGCATATCTACCCAGACGAAGAAACTCTCGGGTATACTCCTCTACAGATTGATCTCCACGAGAAATACTGGTCAGACGGAGATGATAGCTCAAACGAAGAGGCTCTAGACAAAATCTCCTCATAAATCGCTCTCGGAACTGAGCCCATGTCATCGTCATCATATAAGGCTGGATCATCTGAATAAACCAATCTAAGGCTGGTCCCTCGACAGACAAATCGATGATCATGATCCGCTGGTACTCGGTATGAGCAGTCCGAGTCCTAGTCTCAATCGTGTTCAGAAAATCTAATGGATCGAAAGTCCCATCAAAAGCAATCCTGCCAACTCGGGCATAGAACAAAGCTGCCTCAGGGTCAGACATACCCTGCTGATAGGCAGGCTGAACAGGCTGAACAACTGGAGGAATAGGAACATCAAACTCAGGCTTTATAGGCTCCTCGTCCTGTAACTCTCTCTGCCTACGGTGACCTGCCGCTCCTCGAGGTCTACCTCTGCCATGACCTCTACGTCTAACTGGCTGCTCAAGAGGTAAAACCTCATCCTAAAAAGACTCATCATCCTCAGCCTCAACGATCGGTGGAGCGACACGTGCTCGCCTCCTCATTCTGAAAAGACAAACGGAAAGATTCAGACAAAATAGACAATGGAGGAATAACGCTGAAACTAAGCAAGGAATACTTATCAAGACATACTCAAACCTAATTCATTACAGTTGTTCAACAGAAAACACAACTTGAAAACTAGGGCCACAACTCATATAACTAAGCCCTGACACAGAACTCCGCTCTGATACCAACTTTGTCACGACCCAAAACAGGGCCATGATCGGCGCTAGGGAATGAGAATTCTTTCGAATCCGGAACCCGTAGCAAGCCTAAAAAAAATAAAACATGCAATAATAATAACCATATATAATGCAGCGAAAATAAAAATCATAAAAATCATATTATTCTTTTCACCAACTGGATTTAAGTCAAATCTCATCTCATATATATAAATCTTTGAATACAAATCCAGTTTCAAATATAATACAATATCTCATATAAATAAAATACATAAAATCCCACATTTTAATTTACCACTACTGTAGTGTCTAGATTATAAAAATAAGACTCAAGTAAGCAGTTTACACAAGGAAGTCGGGGCGGAAGAAATCCGACGTATCGACCTGCTACTGAGGTCTGAAGATGCTGACTCTCCTGAAAAATTATTAACGGAGGGGAGTCAGACCTCACTGAGTGAATTACTATAATATATATACATGCATGCTAAATGATAATGCATACAGTCAACCGTATATACCTAATATGTATATATACAGGCAAATATACACAGATGCAATAAAATCATTTTTATATATTTTTTATTTAAAATCATCGTTTATGAAGGATCACATAGAACCCTAGAATATCGTAACCTCGAAAACAGTGTTAGACAACACTCTAGCCATACAGGCTCACTTAATCCAAATATATCCACTTAATCCATTTAGACAGTAGACTAGCCCCGAGACACTAAGTCAACTGAGCTCCAGCAGTCTGACTGCCAGTGTGATTGGCCCCGAGACACTTGGTCAACCGAGCTCCAGCAATCACACCCAATCACATCTCACACATCAAATAATTACATTCAATCAATTTCCACAAATAAGTTAGTAATATAGCCTAAATACTATAGGCGTACCGGTACGTACTCGGTCCTAGTGCTGCCCACTAGGTAGCACGTTCTATCGATATCCTTCATTAATAAACATAAAACATTCATTCACAAAAATAAATGATGCATGAAGTTCAATAAAATATCAACATAAACCTTATATATACTAGAAATATATCAAAAGTAAACCAGGTATATTTCGAGTATATATACGTCTAATAAATCCAATTAAATTACAAAATAAACTAGAGATATATTTGAAAACATTTTAAATATAGTTCATTAATAAAACATGCATATAATTTAGTATATACCAAAAATAAACTTAAATACAAATCACATTATTTATGCATATTTAATCAAAATAAAACATATATTTCTAAATCATGCATCCTAAAGCATATATATATAGTATAGTAACTCACCCTAGTGCGCTCCACGAGATGGGTCCGACGGGCCTAGTCCACTAGCCCTCGGTCTCGACGCAACTAAACAAGCAATAAATAACCGACATTAGAATAAACCTAATAGAAATCTTAGAATTCGATCTAGAGTATTAAACATAGAATCGATATCAGGGTTCGACCGGGATATCACGTTTTACGAGAATTCTATCAAAAATTCGGCAGAACATCCCTGTAAAATGGACATCTCTCTACTCAAAAGAGTAGAGCCAACCCTGCAAGGAAATACACTTCGAAAAACTACACAGAGCACAATTAAAATCCCACGGTCGGACTTCAAACTACAGTCCACCGACCAGGGTCCACAATCACAGAATAATTCCGAAAATACCAAAAATATCCTTACAATATAGAAATTCATTTTATAAGTAGAAATTATATAGTTAACCTTTAAACACTGTAAAAATCGATAAAAAACTCATTTTATTAGTAAAACCGTATATTATATATATAATTGAAAATAATTCATGAAAAATAGTTTTAATTAGTTAAAAATACTAAATAATTTGTAGAAATCATTTTTATACCTTAAATAACTATTAAAACCAATTAAATTTCATTTTTATCCAATTTAGGGTAAAATTACCAAAATACCCCTATATATATATACTATAATTACTTCAAAAATTCACCAAAAATTATACAATTATTCAAAATTAATTTTCTCAACATATTTATCAATAATATAAATAATTAAACTCAATTAACCAATTAAATTCAATTAAAAACATAATTAACCCTAATTTCCCAAATTTACATAAACTTCAATAATTCAAAATAAATACTTAGAAATTCATAAAAATTCCAAATAAATTCCTATAATTCATTTAAACACCTAATTTAACCATAAAACCCAATTTCATAATTTATTTAATTAATTTCCGAAAATTAGAAAATAATATTAAAATATTCAAAAATACCCAAAAATCCAAAAAATCTCCAAAAATTCCAAAAAAATTCAAAAATGTATATTAAGCTACTAGGATCAACATTTGTGAAGGGATTTTTCATGAATCAATCAATTTGAAGCTCAAAAAAATCAAAAACCCTAATGTGACCGAAATTGAAAATTCAAAACCTAAGCAATTCTAGACCATTTAAGCTCAAACCAAAGCTAGAATCACACTCACCGGAGCTCAAGGAGAATAAAGAGACCAGCGGTGTCAAAAATGGTGGCCGAAATCATCGTGATCGACGGTGAAGAGAAGTTCGGCTTCTCCGACCAAATCGACTTCCAGGCGCCAGAAACGGCAACTACAGGTGGCGGAAGAGGCTGAGGAAGGTGGGTAGCACACCAACGAAGAGAAATCGATAGTTACAGGCATCGAACGGCGAGGAAACGATCAGGAGGGAGAAGAGAGAAGTCGGGGGCAAAATGGTAATTTTCTAAAAACTTGATTTTTTGATATATTATATGTATATATATATACCTTATACTATATAATAAAATAATATTAAATTACACACATTAAATATACACCACACACATAAAATTTAATATTTTAAAATATAATAATAAATAAAAATAATTAAATAACAATAAATTAATAAACAAATAATAAAATATTAGGGTAATATATATTAAACCTTAATTAAATAAATATTGCACACATACATGGTGTTTAGTAATTTAAAAATACGTATGAGTTCATGCAAGTCCGAAAATATATTTAAAATAATTAATAATAAATTATTTACGTGAAAATTTCCCCGAAAATGTAAGTCCCGGGAAAATTTTACGTAAAGTACTGTAAATAATACACAATAATTAAAATAGGTTTTAATTACATATCAACTCATGAAAATATCATAATATATACAAAAATTATTAAAACTGCATATCTCGGTACAGTGTAAAAATATTTTAAAAACACGGGATATTACACAAGCTATCTGTTGAGGGACCACTCCTGGATTTGTTCGTTCAGGTCATCCAGCCGCACGTGACTATACTCACCTGGGCTCAGTTTTAATAGAGATTCATGAGATGCTTTTTTTCAGAGCATATGCAAATGAGTTATAGAGTTTGGCTGATGGGTATTACCATAGGTGATAGATCAGTATAGGACTACACCAAAGAGTTCCTTAGACTAGGTCGGTATGCAGAGGACCTGATGAGAGATCAGAATTTCACAGTTATAACATACATCACTGGACTGGGTTCTGCATTCATTGGGAAGCCTACTACAAGTCTTACTCTTAAGTCGGTGATAGAGTTAACCAAGGAGATAGAGCTCAGATTGGTCAGGCCAGAGTTTTCACCCTCACCCAGTAGGATGCTCAAGCATCCAACATTGTTGTTGCAGGTATACTTCCAATCTGTTACTTGGATGCTAGATTTTTGGATTGATCCGAGTGCCACACATTCTTTTATGTCCCCTATTTTTACTTTAAAGTCATGTTGGCAAGCTTTGAGGATGATTTTTCCTTTATCTATCACTACTCCTCTAAGTGATTTGTTAGACACTGACATGGTTCTTTTTGGTTGTTCGGTGTTAATGGGAGCAGAGAATTGCTAGTGGAATTGGTATTGTTGGATGTGATCCTTGGTATGGATTGGTTATCTCAACACTATGCTATTCTAGATTGTCAAAGTAAAGAGGTGATTTTCATAATTCTGGATGAAGAAGAGTTTGAGTTTGTGGGTGATGATTTCTGCACTTTAGAATCTCATTTTTGCTATTACAGCTAGATGCTGAGGAAAGGCTGTCAGGGATACTTAGCACTTGTCAAGGATACTTCAGTGGAGAAGTTGTCTCTCACAGATGTTTCGATAGCTTATGAGTTTCCTGAAGTTTTTTCTGAGGAGGTACTAGGTTTACCACCTCATAGAGAGATCAAATTTTGTATAGATATGGTCCTAGGCACAACTCTTATTTTGATGCTACCCTACAGAATGGCTCCTGTAGAGTTGAAGGAATTAAAGGAGCAGTTACAAGATTTATTAGATAAGGGTTTCATTAGACTCAATGTTTCTTCTTAGGGTGTACCATTCCTGTTTATAAAGAAGAAGAATGGTACATTGAGACTGTGCATTGATTATAGAGAGCTAAATAAAGTGACAGTAAAGAACAAGTATCCTCTTTCAAGGATAAATGATTTTTTTGATCAACTTCAGGGTGCACAGTTCTTTTCTAAGGTTAACTTGAGGTTGGGTTATCATTAGTTGTGGATTAGTGAAGCTGGTGTTCCTAAAATGGCATTCTGCACTCGATATGGTCACTATGAGTTCCTGGTGATGTCTTCCGGATTAACTAATGCATTAACTACTTTTATGGATCTGATGAGCAAGGTATTCAGACCATTTATGGATCAGTTTATGCTAGTCTTCATTGATGATATACTGGTGTATACGAAGAGTATGGAAGAGCATGTATATTACCTGAGGACAGTACTGCATATATTGAAAGAACATAAGCTTTATGCTAAATTCTCAAAGTGTGATTTCTAGTTGGAAAGTGTTGCATTCCTTGGATACGTGGTGTCTAAAGATGGTATTCAAGTTGATCCACAGAAGATTGAGGCAGTGTCTGAGTGGCCTAAACTAACATCAGTCATAGAGATTTAAAGTTTTTTTAGGTTTGGCTAGGTATTGTAAGAGATTTATGTAGGATTTATCGAGAATTGCAGCTCCTATGACTTACCTAACTTAGAAGAATATGAAGTTTGTGTGGTCAGATGTTTGTAAGAATAGTTTTCAGTTATTGAAGGAGAAGTTTGTATGTTTATGCAAAATGGTAGGGTGATAGCTTATGTTTCAAGGCAGTTAAAAGAGCATGAACATGATTATCCTACTTACGACCTAAAGATGGCTGCAGTGATCTTTGCTCTCATGATTTGAAGACATTATTTGTATGGGATAACCTATGAGATTTTCATAGATCACAAGAGCTTGAAGTACATTTTCCAGTAGAGAGATATGAAATTGAGGCAGAGGAGATGGTTAGAACTCCTGAAGGATTATGATTGTAAAATTCTTTATCAACCAAGCAAGGCTAATGTGGTAGCAGATGATTTGAGTAGGAAGTCCTCAGGTAGTCTTGCTCACATTAATATGGAGAGGAGACCTTTGATCCAAGAGTTGCACTAGTTAGTGGATTAAGGTCTGATGATGAAGATTAGCATATCAGGTAGACTACTAGCTCATTTCAGAGTTAGATCAGTGTTAAGAGATAGGATTAAAGTATCTTAGGGTGAAGATCCTATTCTAGTAAAACTTAAGGAGAATGTTCATAAAAGGAAGTTCATTGATTTTACACTTAATGATGAAAGTGTTTTATGAATTAGTGGTAGATTATGCATGCCTGATGTGGATAATTTGAGAAAGGAGATCCTCAAAGAAGCGCATTCTATAACATATAGTGTACATCCAAGTGTTACTAAGATATACCACAGCATTTGAGATTTGTACTGGTGGGATGGATTGAAAAAGGATGCAGCTAATTATATTTCTAAGCGTTTGACTTGTCAACAAGTGAAAGCTGAGCATCAAAAGCCTTCTAGGAAGCTTCAGCCTCTTCCTATTCCTGAGTGGAAGTGGGAGAGAGTTGCTATGGATTTTGTGGTAGGGTCGCCTTAAGGATGGATACGATTCCATCTGGGTGATTATGGACAGGTTAACCAAATCAGCTCACTTCTTGCTAGTTAAAGCCACTTATTTTGTAGCTAAGTTAGCTAAACTTTATGTTAAGCATATTGTATGCTTTTATGGAGTGCTTGTTTCCATTGTATCTGATAGAGGTTCAATGTTTACCTCTCGATTTTGGCAGAAGTTATAGGAAGCAGTAGGCACTAGGCTTGATTTTAGTATTACTTTTCACCCTCAAATAGATGGTCAATCTAAGAGGACGATCCAGACACTTGAGAATATGTTGAGGATGTGTGTATTGGATCTTTGGGGTAGTTAGGATGATCATTTGCCACTTATAGAGTTTGCATATAATAATAACTACCATAGCAGTATTGAAATGGCACCATATAAAGCTTTGTATGGAAGGAAGTGTAGTTCCCCTTTATATTGGGATGAGATTAGAGAGAGAGCGTTAATTGGACCTGAGATTATTCAGGACGCAGCTGAGAAGATTGTTATGATTAGAAGAAGATTAGAAACTGCAACTAGTAGATAGAAGAGCTATGCAAATTAGAAAACATAGCAATGTGGAGTTTCAGGTTGGAGACTATGTGTTTCTGAAGGTGTCTCTGATGAAGGGTGTAATGAGGTTAGACAAGAAGGGAAAATTAGCACCAAGATATATTGGATTGTTCGAGATTCTGGAGAGAGTGGGCATGGTTGTATATCGGTTGGCTTTGCCTCCGAATCTATCTTAAGTGCATCCAGTGTTCCATATGTCGATGCTGAGGAAGTATATTTCAGACCCTTTACACATGTTGTAGCCTGAGTGTGGAAGTGAATGAAGACCAGATGTACGAGGAAGAGCCAGTTGCAATAGTGGATTTTCAAGTTCGTCAGTTGCGTTCTAAACAGATCCCTTTGGTCAAGGTATTGTGGAGGAGCAACAACATGGAGGAGCATGCGTGAGAGACTGAGGTTGAGATGTGGGTAGCTTACCCTTACCTTTTTCCTCAATAAATTCTTGTTGTCTATTCCTTTATTTGAAAATTCAATGACGAATTTTTGTAAAGGGGGAAGATTATTATAACCCGATATCTTAAATTATAAAATTTATTTTGGGATATGCAGTGTTAATAAATATTATAAATTTTTATATATAATTATTATTGTGTGTAATTTAATTTTAGTATTGTATATTATTATTATTTATCTAGAAATATTATTATTATTATTGTTGTGAATAGTATTAAATTATTTTATTTAAAATATTTTATTATGTAGAGGAATAAATTTGAAAGTGATTATCATTTAAAAAATGTTATTATTATTGTTGTTGTTGTTGTTGTTGTTGTTGTTGTTGTTATTATTATTATTATTATATGTGTATGTGAGAGAGAGAGAATTTTTGTCTTTTCCTATTTTAATTAAAAAAAAAAACAAGATATATACTTTTTTTTTGTTTCTCTCTCCCCTCTCTTTTTTTCTCTTTTCTTTTCTTCTTTTTTTTTTCTTCTTCTTCCTCCCTTCACGATATGTAGCACCACTTGAGCCTTCACCAGCTGCCATAGACCACCACTAACCACCATTAAGCTTCACCCTTTCCTCCCTTCACTTCCTGTCGATGCCAGCTACCTTCCCCATCATATTTTTCTGGCAAAACTAGAGAAGATAGCAGCAGCTTGCAGCATCACCGGTGATGGATTCCGGTGGCTTTAGCTCATAATCCCAGGCTCATTCGACTCATCTCAGTCCAGGCAAGCTCATTTTCAACTCGGTTCAAGCTTAGGACATCCTGTTAGTGAGTTATCTTCAAGTTTTAGCTTAGGCCTTTTTAGGTTTTTTTTTTTTTTTTTTTTGGAACTTGTTATGGTTTGATTTAAGCCTAAAGCCTCTAGAAATATTGTTGTGTGAAGTTTAAGCTATTGAAATATTTTTTTTTTAATTTTTCTGAATTATTTTGATTTTTAGGCGTTTCGATTTCCAGCGAGTCATTGTTTCGGTGACTCTAGCTGAAATTTTTTTATTTTTTTAATAAATTGTTTAGAGTATTTGGATTATAGTTTGTGAAGGATGTATATGGAAATTGTGATCTGATTATTTATTATGAAATTTTTGAAGGTTCATGTAAAAAATTAATTTTTGGACAAATTAATATAAATTAGTAAATTTGGTGTTTTAATTGAAATTATTATTAATTAGTATGTTTTGAATAATTTTGGAATAATAAATAGTATTAAAATAATTTTTACAATTATTTACTATTTTTAACTAATTAATAATAATTTCTAGAAATATATTAAAAATAATAATTTTATTTATTTTTTTGTGATTAAATGAATTTTTAACTATTTTTATTACATATTTGAACTATTTAAATAATTATTTGTGAATTTTACTATTTAATTTTGAATAATTGAAAAAATGGATTTTTATTAATATATATAAATTATTTGAGATTCATAAACTAATTTGAAAAATAATTAGCTTTTAGGTATTTATTATTTAAATAACTCAAATTGATGTATTTATTGATTTTTAATATATTATTATTAAATTGTTGGTTATTGTGTATTTTGGTTCTCGGTTGGGCAGAATTATGAAGTTCGGAGGCTCAACCCGAGAAGTTATGCTTTTGTGGTTATTTGAAGTGTGTTTGCTTGTAGCATTAGCTCTACTTTCAGTAGGGAGACATCCGTTTTACAAAGGAGACTTGACTGAATTTTCAGTAGAATTCTTGTAAAATGTGATGTTTGGTCAATCTTAAGTTTTTGAATTGTGGTCAAGTCATGTCCTAGATCGAGTCACTCTTTAGAATTCCTAGAAGTATAAAATTAGGTATTCAATTCTAATATATGATTATTCACTTATTTTCTATAATTGTGTCGAGATCGAAGCATATTGGACCAGACCAGTCTACTTTGTTTAGAGGAGCACACAAGTATGAGTTATTTTATATATGCATTGCATGTAAAATACATAATTATGGGCGTCCATGTTTTCATAATGTATTTAAACATGAATTATTTTACCAAATGATTATGTATATGTTGGTATACTTTTGGTATATTTTTAGTATATACTCAGCATATATATTTGGTATATTTTTGGTATACAATTGTTATATATTCAATATATGGTTGGTATATAAGTGGTATATTTCTTTAAAAAATGGATGCTATCATGTTTAAATTATGCATTTTATTATTTTAAATAAGTATACGATTTATTTGAAGGATAGCAGCAAAACGTGTTACCTAATGGGCTACACTATGACTATGTACGTACTAGTGCATTAGATTTTAGGGTTGAAATCATTTGATGTGAGATTTGATTATTTGATTATTGAGAATTGTGATGAAAGAGTAGTGTGATTGCGATAGCTTGGTTGACCTAGTGTTTCAGGGCCAATCACACTAACAGTGAGACTGCGGAAGCTCCATTGACTTAGTGTCTCAGGGTTAGTCTACTGTCCAAAAATGGAAAAAGTAATTATTTTGAAATTAAGTAAGCAGATTGGCTAGTGAGATTTATTGATTAAGGTTGCATAATATTTTAGGGTTCTACTTTGATCCTTCACTCAAATAAATTTTTCTTCATTTATTATTATATAAAAGTGGATTTTAACATATGTGTGAAATGCCTGTATATGTATATTTATACTGATGTTTGTCTATATATGACTTTAAGTTGCATGTATATATATTATAACAATTCACTTAGTGAGGTCTGACTCCTCTCAATATTTTTTTTATAGGATCTTCTTATTCTTCAGACCTCCCCCGTAGTCGTATTTGTCAGAATCTTTCCTTCCCAGCTGATTTGTGTAAATACTGAACTGTTATTTTCTTATATTTTAGTAATCACTACAGTAGTGGTGTTGTTGTATTGTAGCATGTTATATTAATAGAACCTTGTACCTGAATTTTATATGAAAATATTTTTATTATGATATGATATATAAAATTTGTTTTTATATTAAAAAAATTTTTAATTCTGGTGTATTTTTATATTATTATTGTATGTGTTTTTATTTTTAAGGCTTGCTATGGGTTCCAGATTCAAAAGAATTCATGTTCCCTAACACCAATCAGGACTCTTCAGTCTGGGTCGTGACAGATTCATTAATTAAAGAGAACTAAGGATTATGAAAGAAAATCAATTCCTAACCGTTGTGTTCATCGTTTGTTAATCTTTTGCTCTAGAATTTATTTTTATTTATAGAATTCATTTATTTGCTATTTTAATTTTCTTCTTATTTCTCATTATCGAAAGCCTTGGACAATAAAAAATTAGGTTAATAGGTGGTTAGAACTAGTCTCCAAGAGAACAAATTTTTACTACTTGTCTGACATTGTGCACTTGCAAATTTTCACAAATAGCAGTATTATTTTTTTTCTCATTTGTGTCAAAATAAATGTGTGTTTTAAAAGTTTGTTATATTCAATAAATTTATTTATGTCTATATAACTATAATAATTTTTGATAGATCTTTTATTTCTTTTTTTTTATAGATCTTTAATCATTTTTTATAGATCTTTTTATTTATATATAATAATTATTTTACAAATAATTTTTTTCTTTTTTTTATAGATTTTTAATAATTTTTTTATAGATATGTTATCTGTACTTAATTTTTTTAGATCTCTAATGTTATATAATTTTTATAGATATGCAACATTTATGTATTTATGATTATTTTAATTAAATTTTGGGCATCAACATTTAAGTAAAATAGTTTATGTCAATGTTTATGTGCTTATATTCTCATTTATAATAATGATCTATGAATTTTTTTTATCAATTATGTGACTTATGAAAAATAACAATTTGTTTGTTTATTTTGTTATGTATGAATCTGTAATGCTTCTAAAGTATAAATTGATGGAAATTTAAAGTTATAACAAAAAAAAAAAAAGGATGGAAGTATAAGCTTTGCAAATTTTGAGTTATAACTTTCGAAAAAAGCCTATGGTGGAAGCATTCACTACTGTCACTTCTGAGTGGAAGCATTTGTAGCTAAAATAAGGTATAAATAAATTCATTTTTATTTGGTATATAATTGATATTTGATATAATAATCTGTGATTTGAGTATGTTTACTTTTCTTTTTTGTTTTTCCACGGAGATGGAGAACCTTAATGGCAATAATAATGCAACTGGTTTGAACCTTGAGGTGGTGGGTGGAAGCCATAAATGCATCTGCTGGCAATTAGATAGAGACTCATGCTTAGCCTAAGCTTGATGGTAAAAAATGAAAAGCGACTAAACCAAAATTTACAGTCTGGTAGTATTTTGAGAGAGTTGAGGACGAGAATGGTGTTGTCATCAAAGGTAATTGTATTTATTGTGCTAAAAAGTTAAATGCTCACTTTAAAATACATGGAACTTCTTTTTTAAAAAACTATGTTCTGACTTGCTTGAAATTTCCTCATAGTAAATATGCTAGGCAGTCGCTTTTGATATTTAAAAATACTAGGGTGGATGCACAAGATAATAGATAGAATACTTGCTTACGCACATGGAAATTTGAGTAAGAGGCTATTAGAAAATCACTTGCACAAATGGTAATTACTGATAAATTACCATTTAAATTTGTTGAGGGCTGTGGGTTTAACAAATTCATGTTTGCTGCATGTGTTCACTTTAAAATACCCTATAAATGGACTATAAGTAGGGATTGTCATAATATTTTTGTGTCAAAGAGGTTGAAGCTAAAATTTTTTTATGAAAGAACACTGTCAAAGAATTAGTACTAATTCTTAGGCATCTAATCAAAGAATAAATTACATGTGTGTGACTACTCACTTCATTGATGATACTTGGAAGTTGCATAAAAAGATAATATCCTTTGTCTAAGTTACATCTCATAAGGGGGAATACCTTATTAAGGCTTTAGAGAATAGTTTGATAGATTAGGGAATTAGAAATGTATTCTCAGTCACAGTGGATAATGCTTCCTTTAATGATATTGCAATTGGGTATTTAAAAGAAAAAGTTAAGTTGGGAGGCCTCTTATGTTAGATTGAAATTCTTACATATGAGATGTATAGCTCACATTCATAAATCTGATTGTAAATTATGGGTTAAAAGAGGTTAATGTGTTTATAAAAAAAAGTGAGAGAAACAATAATATACATTAGAAATAGACCTGCTAGGTTGAGGAAATTTAAAGAAATTTATAAGTTGATTGGGGTAGAATCAAAAGATTGTTTGTCTCTAAATGTCCCTATAAGGTGGAATTCCACCTAGGAGATGTTAACAACTATATGTTTGTTTCAAAAATCTTTTGAAAATTTTGAGGAGACATAGTTCTCTTTCAAATCTGATTTGGGAGATGATATACCATATATCCTTGATTGACAATCTATTAGAGAAATGGTTGGTATGTTAAAGGTGTTCTATGATATAATTATTAAGATTTTTTTATTCTAATTATGTGACAGCAAATTGTTTCTTCTCTGAAATTTTTTTTTTGAATGTCATGATTAATCATTGGATATCTTCCTCTAAATTGTCTGTTCATAACATGGGCAACAACATGAAATAAAAATTTGACAAATATTAAGGAGATTTATAGAAAATGAATGCTTTTATCTTTATTACTACAATCTTTGATCCTCGATATAAATTGGAGTTTCTTGCATTTTCTTTTATTCAAATGTATGGTAATGATGAGGTTGGAAGCAGTCTGCTCATTAACATGAAGTTTGATATGCATCTCTTGTTTGATGATTATGTGTCTATATATGCTTCATCTACTGCCTTTGAGTCTAGTTTTGATAGTGGTAGTCAGTTAATGCAGAAAACTCAATATGGTTCTGAAGTTTATCTAATAACTAGTGGGAATACAATGTCTTCAATGAAAGCTATATTTAAGAAGCATAAATAGGAATTTGGAATAAGTGGAAGTAAAAGATCAGAAATTGAAAAATATCTTAGTGAGGCAACTATGGAAGATGAGGGGGCTTTTGATATCCTCAGATGGTTGAATGTTGAGAAGTTCCCAATTATTTCTCATATAATTAGAGAGCTATCCCCATTCCAACTGTGGCTTTTAAGTCTTGTTTCAGTACTTCCAATCGTGTTCTTGATAATTTCTAGAGTTCATTAACTCTAAAAATGGTTGAAGTATTAATATGTGCACATGATTAACTTAGAATGCCAAACCAAATAGTTAGGGTGGAAGAAACAATATAAGATTTGGAGTCTTTTAAAAAAGCTTAAGTTTTAATTCATTTATCAATTCTCTTATTTAAGTTCATTTAATCACCTGCTTGCACAAATTCTAATAATCTGTTTGTTTTTTCTTTACAGATCTTGAACATGTAGGTAGTGACCCTTCTTTACCTCAGTTAATTAGCTCACTACAAATTTATTGAATTATCTCTTATTCTGTGTATAAATTTGTGGCATTTTATATGTCGCGACCCAAAACAGGGGCCATGACCGGCGCTAGGGAACGGGAATTCTTTCGAATCCGGAACCCGTAGCAAGCCTAAAAATAAAATAAACATGCAATAATAATAACAATATATAATGCAGCGGAAATAAAAATCATAAATATCCAAAATAATATCCATCTCCCATATATAAATCTTTTAATACAAATCCAGTTCAAGTATAATACAATCTCTCACATAAATATAATACATAAAATCCCACAATTAATTTATAACTACTGCAGTGTCTAGATTATAAAAAAATAAGACTCAAGTAAGCAGTTTACACAAAGAAGCCGGGGCGGAAGAAATCCGGCGTATAGGCTTGCTACTAAGGTCTGAAGATGTTGACTCTCCTGAAAAATAGTCAACGGAGGGAAGTCAGACCTCACTAAGTGAAATACTATAATATATATACATACACACTAAATGACAATGCATACAGTCAACAGTATATATCTAATATGTATATATACAGGCAAATACATACACATGCTGTAAAAATCATTTTCTATATTTTATTGAAAATCATCGCTTATAAAGGATCAAATAGAACCCTATGATATCGCAACCTCAAAAACAGTGTTAGACAACACTCTAGCCATACAGGCTCACTTATTCCAAATATATCCACTTAGTCCATTTAGACAATAGACTGGCCCCGAGACACTAAGTCAACCGAGCTCCAGCAGTCTGACTGCCAGTGTGATTGGCCCCGAGACACTTGGTCAACCGAGCTCCAGCAATCACACCTCCAAACCACATCTCACATCAGGTAATCATATTCATTCAATATCCACAAATAGTTAGTAGTATAGCCTATTTGCTATAAGCGCACCGGTACGTACTCGGTCCTAGTGCTGCCCACTAGGTAGCATGTTCTATTGATATCCTTCATTAATAAATATAAAACATCCATTCATAAATAAATGATGCATGAATTTAAATAAAATAACATTATAAACCATATATATACTCGAAATATACCAGGTATATTTCGAGTATATATACGTCAAATAAATCCAATCAAATTATAAATTAAGCTAGAAATATATTTAAAAACATTTTAAATATAATTTATTTATAAAACATGCATATAATTTAATATATACCATAAATAAACCCAAAATAAACTAAATATAAACCTAAGTGATAATCAAATTATTTATGCATATTTAATCAAAATAAAATATGCATTTCTAAATCATGCATCCTAGCATATATATATATAAAATAGCAACTCACACTTAGTGCGCTCCATGAGATGGGTCCGACGGGCCTGGTCCACTAGGCCTCAGTCTCGGCGCAACTAAACAAACAATAAATAATAGACATCAGAATAACCCTAACAGAAATCCTAGAACTCGATCTAGAATATTAAACACAGAATCGAAATTAGGGTTCGACCGGACATCACGTTTTACGAGAATTCTATCAAAAATTCGACAGAACCTCCCTTGTAAAATGGACATCTCTCTACTCAAAGAGTAGAGCCGACCCTGCAAAGAAACGCACTTCAAAAATAAACACAACCACTCATTCACAACCCTTCGGTCGAACTCCAAACTACAGTCTGCCGACCGGGGTCCACAAACGCAGAATAATTTCAGAAATACCAAAAATACCCTTATAACATAGAAATACATTTTATAAGTAGAAATTACATAATTAAACTTTAAACACAATAAAAACCGATAAAAACTCATTTTATTAGTAAAACCGTATATTATATATATATTTGAAAATAATTCATGAAAAATAGTTTTAATTAGTTAAAAATACCAAATAATTTGTGGAAATCATTTTTATACCTTAAATAACTATTAAAACCAATTAAATTACATTTTTAGCCAATTTTGTGTAAAATTACCAAAATACCCCTATATATATAAATATACTAAAATTACTTCAAAAATTCACCAAAAATAGTATAATTATCCAAAATTAATTTTCTCAACATATTTATCAATAATATTAATAATTAAACTCAATTAACCAATTAAATTCAATTAAAAACATAATTAACCTAATTTTCCCAAAATTACATAAACTCAAATAATTCAAAATAAATACTTAGAAATTCATAAAAATTCCAAATAAATTCCTATAATTCATTTCAACACCTATAATTACCATAAAACACAATTTCATAATTTATTTAATTAATGTCCGAAAATTAGAAAATAATATTAAAATATTCAAAAATACCCAAAAATCAAAATAATCTCCAAAAATTTCAAAAAAATTCATATATGTAGATTAAGCTAAGGGGAACAACATTTGTGAAGGGATTTTTCATGAATCAATCAATTTGAAGCTCAAAAAAATCAAAAACCCTAATATGGCCGAAATCAAAAATTTGAAACCTAAGCAAATCAAGACCATTTCAGCTCAAACCAAAGCTAGAATCACACTCACCGGAGCTCAAGGAGAATAAAGAGATCAGCGGTGTCGAAAATGGTGGCCGAAAAGTTGGTGAACGGCGAGGAGAGGAGTTTCAGCCAAAATGGGGAAAATGGGGCTAACCGGCGTCGGGGAAGGAGCTTGGGGCGGCGGAGCAGCTGGCTGGGGAAGGCGGACCTGCTGGCGGCACACCGACTGCAAGGGAACGGCAGTTGCAGACGGTGGTTGGTGATCGGGCATGGGAAGGAAGAAGAAGAAAAGAAAAGAAAAGAAAAGGAAAGGAAAAGAAAAGAAAAAGAAAAAGAAAGAAAAAGAAAAAGAAAAAGGAAAAAGAAAAAAAGAAAAAAGAAAAATAAATAATAAAAAAAATAATTTTTAATAAAATATTTGGGAAAAATCACACACCACACATTATTATTTACAATTTAATAATAAATAAAATAATTAAATAACAATAAAATTAATAAACAAATAATAAAATATTAGGGTAATATTAAACCCTAATTAAATAAATAATTACATGTACACATGGTGTTTAATATTTTAAAATATGTATGAGTTCATGCAAGTCTGTAAATATATTTAAAATAATTAATAGTAAATTATTTACGTGAAAATTTTCCCGAAAATAAAAGTCTCAGGAAAATTTTACGTAAAACACTATAAATAATACACAATAATTAAAATAGATTTTAAATACATATCAACTCGTAAAAATATCGTAATATATATACAAAAATTATTAACACTGTATATCCCAGTACAATATTAAAATATTTAAAAACACGGAATATTATATTATATGCTTGCCTTATTTCTTTACTGTGACCAACCTGATGTGCCTCAATTGAGGTGCTTGTGTTGATGTTGCAACAACTCTGTTTGTGTTTGAACATATTAAATATGCAATGATAATGCTTCCACCTTTAGGATTTTTATAGATTCAAAGTATGCATGCTTAAGTTTCTTTGGTGGCTTTTGTTTTAGTTTAGTTGCCAGAAATGTGGCTACATCTTAATGTTGAAAATGCTTTTTTCTGAGCCTCTTTAATATGTTTTTGGCAGTGATGATGCTTCAACCCCTCATGTTATTCTGATATATGTTAGAATGAGCTCTATTATAAATATATCTAATTACCAGCATCCTAAGCCTAGTATGTCTACTACTTCGTTTATTTTCATTTAGTAATCAGTTTATATTATTTGTTGTTTGAAATTGTGTTTGTTGTTTTCAAATGAACTCTGCAGGTGAATTACAAATATATAAATCTACTTCAGTTGAATTTTTTGGATTTCTACAGTCTATTTTTTGGTGTTTTTTGGACATATTGCAACAAATCTCAATTTTTTTGTACTAAGGTGGATAGCAATTCTTGAGCGTGCAATATTAGTCTGTTCATGTTTTTTGTATGCAGAAATGATTATAGTGCTTATATTCTTTTGTAATTAAAACTAACTAATTTTTGTATCTAAAGTTGTGTATACAAAAACAACAAATGTAATATTTAGACAGTGTACATGTATGGGCTTGGCCCAAATGTATTGGTGAAATCAGTATATAAAGTTAGTTATTTTATTTTTGTTGCCCATAAAAATGGGCACAATCAACCTGAGCCCAACCCTAGTATCGACCTGACCGAACCCGACTTTTATCGACTTCCAAAAAGTCATTTTCTCCCTCTTAACTGGATCGGATCAGTCCCATAAATGCCCTTCCGAAACCCCGTTTGGTTTTAGCACTCTTCCACACTTAACTTTATGTTTTTTTTTTTCATTCATATAATGGACAATAAAAATGTGATGTTAACGCTAACATGATGTCAACCTAACAGAGATGTTTAGATGCGTTGTCTAAGTCCAACTTTTTTAAAAAGAAAAAAAGTGAAACCATTCATTAATATCATATTCATTATAAATGGATTGCTGATTATCGTTTCCAAAGAGAAGGAAAAAGATAGAAACTCTTCAATATGTACATACATAATTTCTGCCAAGCATCAAAATGCTTGCAGGATGAGGAGTTTCAATAGCATGATCACATATATTTACATAGATAAAGGAGACCAATCTGCATAAAAAAATAAAGGTTGGCTTCACCAATGAAGAAACAGCATTTGGATTGGCATTATAGTGATTCAAATAGCTAGCCATTTGACCATTTCAGCTATCTCTGATGAGCATGAGGCAGCTGCGCTGCCTCGCGTCTGTCGAGTATTGTAAGACTTACAGCTCAGGCGTTTGTGTGCAACAATATGGAATTGAACAAGTGAGTTAGCACCACAATCATTGCACAGAATCCACACCTATTAAATTACAGTTCACACACAAGAGTCAGTCACTAGTAGCAGCAGCCGCTAATCGAATAAAGGAAACATGTGTTGGATGCTATGTATGTGATACTTGCCATCTTTGTTTTCGTAAATTTCTGGCATTGGTGTTGCTGCAATCTGCATTGATGTTTCGAACAACAGAAATGTTAGCTTGGAAGGCAGAGGAGAAGAGAAATGTAGCCTTACTAACACAAATACATAAGTATAAATACCTCTTGATCAAGCTTTCTCCATAACTTTGACATATCACAGATGGATTTAGAGCAGACTGGGCATATGAATGTCTGAAAAATGGAATTGTACCTGCAAGATCAGATCAAGGGTGCGAGCGAAATTCATCAACCTGAAAGTACTTATGCAACAAAACACGAGTACCTACCGATAATGCTGTTGCATCACTCTCACACATTCCAAATGTATTGTATTCCCACATGATAGCACTGTTATATCTTTCATAGTGTCAAACAGAAACTGCAAAAAATCTCACTTGAGCATTAGCCATTTGTTATGTCTAGGCACTAATAGTCAGGGGCCTCTATAAAACTGAGCTCAAGCTTATCAATCACATTATTTGTATTGAAATTAGAAGTTAAGAGTATTTCTTATTTTACTGGCCATTAAGTTTTAATGGATTTGCTGCCAAGATCACTGCCTAGGGAAAGGAGAAGCTTGAGAGTGAACGCAAAAACATGTAATTTCTAATTTTATTTCCATCTGATGAACGATAGAATTTCATTGCTAAACATTATGCATGATGATATGCAATGCAAGAATCAGAGGAGTAGTCTGTGTTTCCAAGCATAAGATACTACCTTCAAATAATATCTTGCAATTTCATGGGTTTACAAGAGAATATGGTTCAAAAAAGCACAATAGAGAGTGATATTATATTTGGTGTTATTGATTCCAGAATCTGGCCTGAATCAGAAAGTTACACCGAAGAAGAAAGCTTTGGTCCTGCTCCAAAGAAGTGGAAGGGCATTTGTCGTAACGGTAGCAACAACTTCACTTAAAGATTAAGTAATATAATGACATAAATTGATCATAAAACTTGTACCTTTAAAGCAATGTTTTTAGATTTTATGAACATCTGAATATTCATTTTACAGAAAGATTATTGGAGCTCAAGGTTATGACAACTTGGGAATTTCTAAATATGTCTTCGAAAGTTGATGCTGGTCATGGAAGTCACACTAACTCTACAGCAGTTGGGAACCGAGTAAAAGATGTCAGTTTCTATGTTTTTGCAGAAGTCACCGCAGGGGGAGGGGTACTTTCTACCAAAGATTGTTATTTATAAGATTTGTCATTCATTCATTGGGTGTGATAGAGTTGATATCTTGCACACTCTTGATGATGCAATTGCTGATGGAGAAATGGGAAAGTACCCATTTCTCCATTATAACAAACTAACTTTGACGTTAAGGTGAAGTGGAACATAGTTGTAAACTATTAAAGTGAGGATGTTCCAGAATAATTCCTTTCAACATATGAAATTTAATAATTACTTTCAACAAAATTATTGCTAAGTAATGTTTACGTCAAATATATTTATTCCCATTAAAAAAAAAGACAAACATCATCTCATTATTTTTTCACTAAATTTAAAAATCAATTAATTTAAACATATTATTAAATATAATTTTATTCCACATTTTAAAATAAAATATTTTTAATAGAAAATAATCTTTCACGTGCATTACCACATGCTAGTTGCTGACTAGGACTGAGCCCCACTCCACATCTTCAATATCAATATTGCGAATTGCAAGCTTAACTCGTGGCAATTATTTAAGTGGATGAGATCGAGACTATCACAGTGTGGTGAGGAGAAATTAATATACAATTGTAATTTCATGTCAGCATCTGATGCAAATCGATTATAATGCAATACATTGCGAAAAGAAAAACATGTTTGAATTAAAAAAAAAAAAAAACCTACCCATGTTCTTGTTTTGGTGGAAAAAATTTCATCCACTAAACATGTATATAAGCATGTATCATATTTTTAATGATTTGTTATTCCAGTTAGACATACTGACATAAGATCATAGTTGTATATTATAATTTCTGGTGGGGAGAGGCCAAAGTTGGAATATTTCCCTAGTCAGCTCCTTTCTTTAGTTGCTGATTTGAATGGATAAGGGAACCCACCAATCTATTTTTTTTAAATGATTATTTTAGATATTTTTATTTTCCTTTGATTTTTCCATCAATAAATTTATTATTATTCCTATCTAATTTTTTTTAAAGGATATTGATATATTGTGTACTGCATTCACAATTTTTTTTTTTATGATTCATTAAATAGGAGGAAAAAAAAAAAAGATCTTATAGGTATGTGACAAACTATTTGTGTTGTAGTCCGCCACACACCAAACTTTATTCCTTTTTTTTTTTAAAAAAAAAAAAATTGGGAAATAATATGAATTTAATATTGATGAACTACACAATAGGAGTAATCATTTTTTTTTTAAATCAACAACGATAGAAATTAAATTTTATGATAGAAATTAAATCTCAGACTGCTTTTAGAGAAGAGTTACCATCCATTCTTTAAAGGTGAACTGATATGTTTGACAATTGTTTTGTTAATCTTAGTTCAACAAATTATATGATAAAACAATTATTAACCTAAAATTTCAAAAATAAATTTTTAAAATTCAAAATTTATGACAAAACCTAAATATAACAAATTTTACGATTTTTAATTAATTCTTTTAATTTTAGAGAAATAATTTACTTTTAAGTGAAATGGTAAATTTTAGGAGAGTTTTTGACGAGTCGGCCAAGTAATTTTATTTTATTTGATTATTAAAATTAATTTCATACTAACTATAAGAAATTAATGCAAAATTGAAATTAATTGGACTATATGCAAAAATAAAAAGAATCATTAAATATTACTAAAATAGAAAAATAATTGATGAAATTTACAATAAAGATATAAAATAAAAATAAAAATAAAAAATAGTTCAAAAAGTAAAATATGTGAATATGTAGATGAAAAATAGGTTTCGTACTCTTTCCCCCTTACTCTTCCTTCTTATAGTGGGAAGTTTAATCACTTTAACCAATTGAAAGAAAGAAATTTATTTATTTTTTTATAAAAAAAATTAAATAGTCTAATAGTATAGTTTTCTTCAAGGTATCAAGTGTTAAAATTCAATCCTTATCTCTTCTCTCCCGTTAAAAAGAATATTTATTTTCTTTTTGTAATTAAGCCTAGAATATAAATATCAGAACAGTGAATTTAATAAATCTATTAAGTTATTATATGATATTTCGAAAATAATTTTATAGAGGCGAGGTTTTATTAAGCTGTTAGAAAGGTGTATAATCTACTTATTTCTGCCATAGCTTTGATCAATGTGAGCTCTTGTCATCTTCTTGTAGAGTCTATGGTCCTTTTCTTTATCTTATTTTTGTGGACTTAAAGCCATTTTTGAAGAAGAGGTGTACCTGTGCTTTATCTGTGAAATATAGCATAAAATACAAAAAAAAAATCGACTAAGAAAGAAAATAAAATAAAGTACGGTCTGTTTGAAAATTCATATGAAAATACATATATAAAAACTCGTTTAATTTTTTATATACCAATGACTATATCAAGTCGCTGTTGATTTTATTTTCTTAATGTCATTTTTTTCTTATTTATATCTTTTGCATTCAAGTTTTAAAATTTTGAAGCCAACATCTTATAGTAGATTGTTATTGAAAATTAATTTTATGTGATTTGAAAAATATTTATATCCATAAATTTAATTTTCTATATTTTTCAGTCTTTCCGTACATGTTAAGGCCTTCTTTTTTGTGATTTTTTTTTTCTTTGGTTTGGACTTTCTGTAATATACGTAAATAGCTATATGTATATATATAACATAAATGTTGGAGGTCAAGTACGGTGATTATTTGTTTTCAATGGCATCACTTTTTCTTGACTGGCAGATTGATCATTCATATCCCTGGATACCCCCTCTTGAACTTTTATGGAGACTTTCACATAATGATGCTGGTCTATGAACAATGGATTTATATACACATGGAATCTAAAGAAAATGACTTAAAATCTAGGTGGTCCATTTAGTTAAGATGATAATTACCCAAAAAAGTGGGACTATCCCTTAAATTGACCTCTGTATGTGCCTTGCTGCTTCCTCTTCTCAAACTCGGTTTCAACCATTTGAATAAGCATTTTCTCAGTCTCTATTTTGGCAACCTAATTATAAAACAAAGGTATCATAAACCAAAAAAAAAAAAAAAAATTCCTAAAAGCAACAATAGTTGAAAATCATAGGCAGCAATAACATATGATAGATACCTGGACATTTCCGTGTGGATCTCTTTCCAACATCAATTGTTCCTGAATTACTTGTGGAAGAATTTCGAACAGCTGTAGAGACTGATCTGTAAGTTTCTTTTTCCATAGCCCACTTTCATCTACAACATCATGGGCTAAGATTTCATTCAATTCTGCAATGAGATTCTGCAACTGCATAATATAATTGAAAACCGCTAATTAAAAACGCAGAGAAATTGATAAATAATAACACCAGTAATTAAACAAGGATGGAGTAAAAACTTACATGAAGGAGGTGATTGAGGTTTCTTGAGCAGGAACTGAGAGCTTGAGTTGCTGCAATGGCTCCAACTTCATTTCTTTTTTTTATTTGTTTCGGATATTTTTAGGTTATGTTGTCCTCTATACAAATTAATGTTTATTACATTAATTAATCTTCTGTTTTTTTCCTTACCATATATCCAACTTACTTACTATAAACCTTGCAACTATGATTTCTAGGAAAATTGAAACTTTAAAAATTAACAAGAATAAGCTGTAAATAAAATTGGTGAAATCTTAGAACCTGTAAGTGTTGTTACAGGGGCTTTATATCTTAGGATTGTGGGTTTAAACAGACGCTGGTGAAGCGAGTGCCCAGGGCATACAGGCGACCGTACTATCACTAGAGTCCAACGGCTCAGTTAAGAGGTGGCCGCCTCTTCACTTGCTGATAGCGTCTTTGGGCTAACTTTAACCTAAATTATATTTAGACAAGCCTCAATTTTTTTTTCTTTTGAGAATTACAAACCTCCTTAAATCGTATCCTTGAATTTGTTGTGTTAAATTTAACTTTTTAAGGTGCAAAACTTAATTTAGTTATAAACTGAAACATTAAAATGCCTCTTGTATAACTTTAATTCCAAAGTATAAACTTAAATTTAAATTAAATATTTTAAATTTCAGAATCTCACATATGCAACAACTAAGGCGGGGATTCAATTCTTGGTTTCCAAGTCAAGATGTTTAAATCTTTTACTACTTGAGCTACTTGTAGGGGATAAATTTAATATCATATTAATATTTTATTATAAAATAATGATAACATTAGTTAAAAAAGTATTAAAGTGTAAAAAAAATAAAACACTAAGTATTTAAATATCTAAAAAAATAGGAGAACTAATTTTGTCAAAAGTAAAAGAGGAAATTTCACTAAATGAATCGTTTGACCTACACATTATCATTTTTGGCACCATTGTTTATTTTTCAATTTTGAACATTTACTTTTTCATCTTTAGTTTTTCCGTATTTTTTATTCCATTTGTGGCCTTTTTTTTGTTGGCTATGTAACTTGCTTTGCAACTTTTTTCTTACCTATTTGTTCTTTTTTTAACTCCTCTTAATTGAAGTTGATTGTATATATTTATCTAATTTTTATATTTTAAATAATTTTAATTTTTAGATTAATTAGTTTAATGTCTTATTGTCACGATCCAAATCCAAAAGTTATGACCGACACTAGAAAACGAGAATTTTTTCGAATTCAGAACTTGTAGCAAGTCTAAAAAATAAAAAATATATAAAAAATAAATAAAAATACACCAAAATTTAAACTTAAATTGATATAAAAATAAATACTTAAATGTCATTTCAATAAATAAAAATATTTTCATACAATATTCAAAAAATTGTCTCATACTTAAAATAACATTCTACAGATTCAAGTACTACTACTGCAGTTTTTTAAAATACAATAAAGTTTAGATAAATAATTTACATAATCCAGCAGGGGTTGAAGAAGTCCGATATAGAGGTCTACTACTCAGGTCTGATGATGAGGAAACTCCTGAAAAAAAATATTGAGGGAAGTTAGACTTCACTGAATGAATTATTATAATATATATACATGCAATCTAAAACATATACAATCATGCATTAGTATATATATATATATACATGCATTTCACACAGATGTTAAAATTCATTATATATATATAATAAATGCATAAAATTATTTTAATTAAAGGACCGAAGTAGAACCCTAACAATTTGCAACCTCAATCATAATAATCAATAGCCAAAAGGCTTAATCAAAAACTCCAAGTATTAATTTTTTTTTCCAACTTAAGGTAGTAGATTGGCCTCGAGTACACTAGGTTAATCGAGGTTCCGCAATCTCACTACCGGCATGACTGGCCCCGCATACACTCAATCGATTGAGGATCCACAGTTAGCCTTTTCCAAAACTAATATCTCAATAACAATATCAGATTCTTAACCTAATTCTACCGTACTGTCATGCAATAGTCCTAGTGTAGCCCACTATGTAGTACGTTCTACTGCTATCCTTCAAATCATTCTTATAATTATGGCAAATAGAAAAATGCATAATTAAAATACAAGTGACATTCATTTAAAAAGGATATACCACTTATATACTACACGTATACCATAAATATACAAAAAATATACTAAATATATATGTTGAATATATGACAAATATGTATATTAAAACATGCTAACTTATATATGTCATATATATACAAATTATATACTAAAAACAAACTAAGTAAAATGTCACATATATCAGAAATATACTGACTGTATACCAATAATATACTTCTTCATTTAACGTAATAATTCATATCAAAACATAATAAAAATATGGATTCTCAAAAGCATGTATGCTATATGCAATGTATATATATAAAATATAACTCACAAGTTTGCGCTCCTCGAGACTGACTCGACGGACCCTGTCCAATAAACCTCAATTTCGAAGCAACTAGAAAATAAATAATAATAATAATTAGAATAATTTCTAACTTATATTTCTAAGAATTCTAAAGAACGACTTGATCTAAAAATTCAAAACTCAAATGAACACAGAAATTCAGGATCGACCCGACGTGACGTTTTATGAGAATTCTACCGAAAATTCGACAAAACCTCCTCTGTAAAATGGACATCTCTCTACTAAAAAGTAGAGTCAATCCTGTAAGGAAACGCACTTCTAAATACCACAAGGCTCAACTATCAAGACCCAAAATAGGGGTCATGACTGGCGCTAGGGAATGTGAATTCTTTCGAATTCGGAACCCGTAGCAAGCCTAAAAATAAAATAAAATATACAATAATAATAATAACAGTATTTAATGCAGCGGAAATAAGATCATAAATATCAAAAATAACATTTACACCAAATGAATTTATATCCAATCCTCATCTCATATATATAAATCATTTAGTACAAGTTTCAGTTTAAATGTTTAAAATTACATATCTCATATAAATACAATACACCAATCTCCAAAATGACCATAACTACTGCAGTGTCTAGATCATAAAGTAAAACTCAAGACTCAGATAAGCATTTTACATAATGAAGTCGGGGCGGAAGAAATCCAGCGTACAGGCCTGCTACTGAGGTATGAGAAAGAGGACTCTCCTGAAAAAATGGTCAACGGAGGGGAGTCAGACCTCACTGATTGAATTACTATAATATATATACATGCATACTAAATGACAATGCATACAATCAACAATATATATCTAATATGTATATATACAGACAAATACACATAGATGCAATAAAATCATTTTATATATTTTTACTAAAATTCACAGTTTATGAAGGATCAAATAGAATCCTAGAATATTGTGACCTCAATACAGTGTTAGACAACACTCTAGCCATACATGCTCACTTATTCCAAAATATTCACTTATTCCATTTAGACAGTAGATTGGCCCCGAGACACTAAGTCAACCGAGCTCCAGCAGTTTGACTGTCAATGTGATTAGTCCCGAGACACTAGGTCAACCGAGCTCCAGCAATCACACTCCCACATCATATCACACATCAAATAATCATATCTAATCAATATCCTCAAACTGGTTAGTAATATAGCCTAAATGTTATAAGCGTACCGGTACGTACTCGGTCCTAATGCTGCCCACTAGGTAGCACGTTCTATTGATATCCTTCATTGAAATATAAAACATTCATTCATAAGAATAAATGATGCATGGATTTAAATATAGTAGCAACAATAACCATATATATACTAGAAATATACCAAAAATAAACTAGGTATATTTCAGGTATATAAACGTCAAATAAATTCAATTTATTTACAAAATAAACTAGAAATAAACCATGAATATACCTAAAAACATTTTAAGAATAATTTATTAATTAAACATGCATATAGTTTAAAATATACCAAAATATACCGAAAATATACCAAAATAAACCTAAGTAATTATTAAACCATGAATGCATATTTTATCAAAATAAAACATATATTTCTAAAATCATGCACCCTAGAGCACATATATATAAAATAGTAACTCACACTTAGTGCGCTCCTCGAGATGGGTCTGACGGGCCTGGTCCACTAGGCCTCGGTCTCTGTACAACTAAACATACAATAAATAACAGACATCAGAATAAACCTAACAAAAAATCCTAGAAACTCGATCTAGAATATTAGACACAGAATCAAAATTAGGGTTCGACCGGACATCATGTTTTACTAGAATTCTACCAAAAATCCGGCAAAACCTCCCCTGTAAAATGGACATCTCTCTACTCAAAGAGTAGAGCTGGCCCTGCAAAGAAACACACTTCGAAAATAAATACAGAATTACAATCACAACCCCTCGGTCGGACTCCAAACTACAGTCTACCGATCGGGGTCCACAAACATAGAATAATTATGGAAATACCAAAAATGCCCTTACAACATAGAAATACATTTAATAATTAGAAATTACATAATTAACCCCTAAACATAGTAAAAACCGATAAAAACTCATTTTATTAGAAAAATCGTATATTATATATATAATTGAAAATAATTTACGAAAAATAGTTTTAATTAGTTAAAATTACTAAATAATTTGTAGAAATCATTTTTATACCTTAAATAACTATTAAAACCAATTTAATTACATTTTTAGTCAATTTATGGTAAAATTACCAAAATACCCCTATATATATAAATATACTAAAATTACTCTAAAAATTCACCAAGAATAATACAATTATCCAAAATTAATTTTCTCAACATTTTTATCAATAATATAAATAATTAAACTCAATTAACTAATTAATTTCAATTAAAAACATAATTAACCTAATTTTCCAAAATTACATAAACCTAATTAAATTCAAAATAAATACATAGAAATTCATAAAAATTCCAAATAAATTCCTATCATTCATTTAAACTCCTATATTTATCATAAAACACAATTTCATAATTTATTTAATTAATTTCCGAAAATTAGAAAATAATAATAAAATATTCAAAAATACCCAAAAATCAAAATAATTCCCAAAAATTCCACAAAAATTCACACATGTAGATTAAGCTAAGGGGAACAACATTTGTGAAGGAATTTTTGATGAATAAATCATTTTAAGCTAAAAAAATTCAAAAAACATTTATGGCCGAAATTGAAATATTGAGAAAAACCATACCAAATCAAGTTTTGAGCTTAAAAAAAGCTTGGAATCATCTTCTATGGCTTCAGGGGAGTCCAACAACACCTGAATGAAGGAATTTGGTGGCCGGAATAGTGAGTTGTGAAGAAAATGGGACTTTCGGCCAAAAATGGAAGAAAACAAGTTGGCCGGCACTGGGGAAGATGACCGGAGTGGCGAGGCAGCGGAGGAGGACGGCGACACGCAGGGGAGGCACTCTGATGGCCGATGATCGGACGGCGAGGGTGAGGGTTGATGGAGGAGGGTCGGGGAGAAGAAGGAAATAGAAGAGAAAGGAAAAGAAAAGAAAAAAAAATGAAAAGAAAAGAAAGAAAAAAAATAAAACATTTATATATATATATATATATTATAGTATAGTATATTAATATAATACTTGAAAAAATTACCCACCACACACATATAATTTAATATTTTAATAATTTAATACTAAATAAAAATAATTAAATAACAATAAAACTAATTAATAAATAATAAAATATTAGGGTAATTAATTAAACCCTAATTAAATAAATAATTACACAAATATACGTTATTTAGTATTTTAAAAATATATATGAGTTCATGCAAGTTCGTAAATCTAATTAAAATAATTAATAGTAAATTATTTACGTAAAAAAATTTTCGAAAATGCAAGTTCTGGGAAAATTTTACGTAAAATACCATAAAGAATATACAATAATTAAAATATGTTTTAAATATATATCAACTCGTAAAAATATCATAATTATATATAAAATTATTAACACTGCATATCCCGATGCAGTATTAAAATATTTAAAAACACGAGATATTACATCAACACATCTAGTTGGGATCCCGAACTGCATAAATTTCCAACCGAGATTCACAATTCGCCAAAAATACAATATTAAATAATAAATATATTAAAAATCATTAAAATCCATAAATATCCATAAAATGCCAAAATATAATATATTTAAACATTAAATCACTAAATATGATTATTTTCACAACAATTAAATAAAAGTCTCAAATAATAATATTATATTAATAAAAAATCCAATTTTTCCATAATTCCACATATAATAGTAAAATTCACTTTTATATACTCAAATAACTTAATTATATAATAAAATTAATTAAAAATAAATTTAATCACTAAATAGTAAATAATATATTATTTGAATATAATTTTCAAAAATTAGTATTAATTAGTTAAAAATAGTAAATAATTTATAAAAATCATTTTAATACCCTATATAATTCTAAAATCATTTAAAACATATTATTTAACTATAATTTCAACAAAAGTACACAATTAAGCTATATATACAAAATTCACATAATATTAATAATATTCTCAAAAATTATATAAATTCACTAAAAATTATTTTAATAATTCTAAAATTATTAACTCAAATTAATAACACTAATTTAACTAAATTTTCATTAAAAATAATTAATTAACATAATTATAAAAAATTCAATATTTTAATATTAAAATAATCAAAAATTACCCATAATTCAAATTAATTCAAAAAAAATAAACAAAAATTATTTTTGAAAAGCTAAAGTTGCTAAGATCAACATTTCTTAAGCAAAAATTCATAAATCAAACAATATCAAGCTAAAAAAAAAAAAAATCTAAACTAGGCATAAACTAAAAACTTGAGATAACTCATAATCAAGGAAGATTGAGCTCAAATGGAGCTCAGAAATGAACTCATCAAAGCTCAAGGATTCAAAAGAGTCCAAGACCATGAGCTGAAATGACCAGAGACTCATCAGTGGTACTGTAGCAACTCTCGGCCTCTCTCTAATTCTAACGACTCCATGGCTTCAGGCGACAGCGAAAGGAAGAGAGGAGGTGGTGGTGAGCTTGGGTGGTGTCCGGTGGTTGCAGGTGGAGCTTCGAGCAGTGCTAGTTAGCACTACAAATGGCGAAAGCAGGGGAGGGGAAAGAAGAAGAAGAAGAAGAAGAAGAAGAAGAAGAAGAAGAAGAAGAAGAAGAAGAAAGAAAGAAAGAAAGAAAAAGAAAAAAAAAAAAAGAAAAAGAAAGAGGGAGGTGGTTGACCTGATGCTTTTAGTTTTTAATCCCTTTTATATGTATATACACACACACACACACACACACACAACTTGTATATAGATATATAACACATAATACAATACACTATGCACATCACATGCACATTTGACAATAATAATAATAATAATAATAATAACAACAACAACAACAACAACAACAACAACAACACATAATAATAATGACAATAACAATGAAATAATAATAATAATACTATTTAAATTCATAGTAACGATAATAACTTTAACATATTTAAATAATAGAACTCCTAAAAAAATACATTTTACATAAAAAAAATTCTTAGAATAAAATAAATAAATAATATTCACAAATAATAACAATAATATAAATAAAATTTAAATTTTATTAATACTACATATCTCAAAATAATTTTATATTATTTAAATTACAGGGTCATTACACTTATGGGATTTTTGAAATTTTTGAATGAACTATTTAGAACTAGCCGAATTATTTTCTTTTTAATAAAATTTTTGCTTTTATTAGTATTAGTAATAAAAATAAGAATTCTTTTATTTATAAATTACATCATTATTTTTGTTATTTTGTGTTGTTATTGTTTTGTTGTTTTTTAGTTGTTTTTTTTTTGTTGATTTTTTTTTTCAGTTGTTACTTTTTGTTATTATTTTTTGTTTGTTGTAGTCATGTTATTGTATATAACTTTTGAAAATCATATTGATTTTTGTTTAGTTGATAAAGAAATAAGATAAATAACAACAATTTATTACATGAAAATAAAATTTCACTCAAAATGGTAATTTCTTTTTTATTGATGATCTATATATTTCATTCAATCATTTGAATAAGCCGTAAATTAAGTATTTAATTTTTAAGTAAATCCAATGGTAAAAATATCAACAAAATTTTTATAATAAAAAAATCAAATTAATAAAAAACCATGAAAATTCCATAAAAATTTTTTTGTTTGGTATAACAAATAGTTGAATAAGTATGAGACGATAATCAGATTGAATATACATTTTTGTTGGTCAAAGGATTAGATTTAACGCTATAAAAAGGACTGAGTGAATATTTTTATCACTATTATCATCAAGATTTTGATTAAAGAAACAGTCTAAAGTAGGCCTAAACATTTTGAAAGAGTATATATAGGTAACGTGAGTATCAACATAGCTTTAGTAAAGAGTTTCTTCAAGAAACTTGCAACGGTTATGAAGCATTTTGTTTGATAAAGTTAATTTTCAAATTTTTATTGGCCAATGCACTTTTTTAATTTTCTTTTTACATTTTGGATTATGCATGAGAAACTCTCTAAGTATAATCACATGAATTAACGGCAACAACTTTTGGTGTTTAGGTGCAATTGTTATATCGTGGACCCTATCCATATTGCACTATGGACTAGGGGTCATTACATGTGTAAGATAAAAAAAAAATAAACGTTAACTTCTTTTTTTACTTGTAAAAATTAATAGGTTAATTGATCAAAATTATGCAGGTTCATTAATTAAGACTATGCAAGTTTATTGATCTTCACTTGCATGTTCATTGAGGATCACTAAACCTATAGGTGAAGCTTAATAAGTCAGTTGTAAGTCTGTTGCAGGTTCATTGACCTTTACTTGTAAATTTATTGATTCTTAATGAACTCACAAGTGAAGATCAATGAAATTGTAGCAAGTTCATTGATCTTCACCTGCATATTCATTGACCTTTACTTTCAAATTATTAACACTTCACGGTTGATTTTTTTTGACACATTCACTAGTTTTTCAAATTTGTGTCCACTATTATACATGTCCATGCCCTGCAACTTATGTACCATTATTAATTATCATTTTCTTGAATGAGAAAAAGAAATATTGTGTAATATCTCATGTTTTTAAATATTTTTATACTGCATCGGGATATGCAGTGTTAATAATTTTTAAATATGATATCGATATTTCATAAGTTGTTGATTAATTAAAATTGATTTTTAATTGTTTGTTATTATTTTGAATACTTTACGTAAAATTTTCCCAGAACTTGCATTTTAGGGGAAATTTTCACGTAAATAATTTACTATTAATTATTTTAAATAGATTTACGGACTTGCATGAACTCATATATATTTTTAAATTACTAAATAAAATATATATGTGTATTTATTTAATTAATTAGGGTTAATTAATTACCCTAATATTTTATTATTTATTAATTGGTTTTGATATTATTTAATTATTTTTAGGAGTATTAAATTTTAAAATATTAAATTATAAGTGTGTGGTGTATATTTAATGTGTGTAATTTAACATTATTTTATTATATAGTATAAAATATATATATACATATATACATTTAATATATTAACAAATTATAAAGTTTAACTTATTTACAAAATTGCCCCTCTCGTTCCTCCTTCAACCTCGACCATCCCCATCGCCGTTCCGCCGCCTGTCACACCGATTTCTTGCCGTTGGTGTGCCGTCCGGCGTGCCACCACCTTCCTCAGCCTTCCCCATCGCCTGTTGCAGCCGTTTTCGGTGTTTGGAGATCGATTTTAGCCGGAGAAGCCGAAACTTTGGCCACCGTCGTTCACGATGATTTCGGCCACCATTTTTAACACTGCCAGTCTCTTTCTTCTCCTTGAGCTCTGGTGAGTGTGATTCTAGCTTTTTTTTGAGCTTAAATGGTCTTGATTTGCTTAGGTTTCGAATTTTCGAATTCGGCCATTTTAGGGTTTTTTATTTTTTTGAACTTCGAATTGTTTGATTCATGAAAAATTCCTTCACAAATGTTGTTCACCTTAGCTTAATCTACATTTTTGAATTTTTTTAGAATTTTTGGAGATTATTTTGATTTTTGGGTATTTTTGAATATTTTAATATTATTTTCTAATTTTCGAAAATTAATTAATTAAATTATGAAATTGTGTTTTATGATAATTATAGGTGTTGAAATGAATTATAGAAATTTATTTGGAATTTTTATGAATTTCTATGTATTTATTTGAATTTAATTAGGTTTATGGAATTTTTGAAAAATAGGGTTAATTGTGTTTTTAATTGAAGTTAATTCATAAATTGAGTTTAATTATTGATATTATTGATAAATATGTTGAGAAAATTAATTTTTGATAATTATACTATTTTTGGTGAATTTTTGAAGTAATTATAGTATATTTATATATATAGGGGTATTTTGGTAATTTTACACAAAATTGGCTAAAAATGTAATTTAATTTGTTTTAATAATTATTTAAGGTATAAAAATGATTTCTACAAATTATTTAGTATTTTTAACTAATTAAAACTATTTTTCGTGAATTATTTTCAATTATATATATAATATACGATTTTACTAATAAAATGAGTTTTTATCGGTTGTTACTGTGTTTAAAGGTTAATTATGTAATTTATATTTATAAAATGAATTTCTATGTTATAAGGGTATTTTTGCTATTTCTGAAATTATTTTGTGATTGTGGACCTCGGTCGATAGACTGTAGTTTGGAGTCCGACCGAGGGGTTGTAGATGTGTGGTTGAGCCTATTTTTCGAAGTGTGTTTCTTTGCAGGGTCGGCTCTACTCTTTGAGTAGAGAGATGTCCGTTTTACAGGGGAGATTCTGCCGAATTTTCGGTAGAATTCTCGTAAAATGTGATGTCCGGTCGAACCCTAATTTTGAATCTGTGTTTAATATTCTAGATCGAGTTTCTAGGACTTTCTGTTAGGTTTATTCTGATTTCTGTCGTTATTGTTTATTTAGTTACGCCGAGACCGAGGCCTAGTGGACCAGGCCCGTCGAACCTATCTCGTGGAGCGCACTAAGTGTGAGTTACTATTTTATATATATGTGTTTAGGATGCATGATTTTAGAAATATATGTTTTATTTTGATTAGATATGCATAAATAATGTGATCATTTTTTAAGTTTATTTTTAGTTTACTTTTGGTTTATTTTTGGTATATATTAAATTATATGCATGCTTTATTAACCATTTATGTTTAAAATGTTTTTAAATACATTTCTAGCTTATTTTGTAATTTGATTGGATTTGTTTGACGTATATATACTCGAGATATACCTGGTTTACTTTTGGTATATTTCCAGTATATATATGGTTTATATTGTTATTTTATTTAAATTCATACATCATTTAATTATGAATGAATGTTTTATATTTATTATTGAAGGATAACAATAGAACGTGCTACCTAGTGGGCAGCACTAGGACCGAGTACGTACCGGTACGCTTATAGCATTTAGGCTATATTACTAACCAGTTTGAGGATTTTGATTAGAATTGATTTATCTGATGTGTGAGATGTGATTTGGGAGTGTGATTGCTGGAGCTTGGTTGACCAAGTGTCTCGGGGCCAATCACACTGACAGTCAGACTGCTGGAGCTCAGTTGACTTTGTGTCTCGGGGCGAGTCTACTGTCCAAATGGAATAAGTGAATGTTTTGGAATAAGTGAGCCTGTATGGCTAAAGTGTTTTCTAACACTGTTTTTGAGGTTGCGATATTCTAGGGTTCTATTTGATCCTTCATAAACGATGATTTTTAATGAAATATATATAAAATGATTTTATTGCATCTGTGTGTATTTGCCTGTATATATACATATTAGATATATACTGTTGATTGTATGCATTGTCATTTAGTATGCATGTATATATATTATAGTAATTCACTCAGTGAGGTCTGACTCCCCTCCGTTGACTAAATTTTTTCAGGAGAGTCATCATCTTCAGACCTTAGTAACAGGCCTGTACGCCGGATTTCTTCCGCCCCGGCTTCTTTATATAAACTGCTTATCTGAGTCTTGAGTTTTATTTTATCTAGACACTGCAGTAGTCACTAAATTATTAAAGAGATGTTGTATTATATTTGAATTGGATTTGTATTAAAGGAGTTTATATATATATGATGATAAGGATTTGATTTAAATAAAGTTGGTGGATATTATTTTGATATTTATGATTTTATTCCGCTGTATAGTATTTTATTTAACTGTGATATTATTATTATTATTGCATGTTTATTTTATTTTTAGGCTTGCTACGGGTTCTGGATTCGAAAGAATTCTCGTCCCCTAGCGCTGGTCATGGCCCTTATTTTGGGTCGTGACATATTGTATCTTGAAGTGGTAAAGATCTTAAAAATCATCGTCAAATTGTATCTTTTTTTGCATTAATAGATGTAAATGAATCCATTTTAGATTTGACCCATCTTTACTATTTGAGAAAATGAGAAAAAGAAGAGGAGCGAAAGATGATCTAGAATTAAAGGAAGAAGGTGACAAAGAAGAAGAAAGCGTTGGTTTGCAAGCTTCAAAATGGTAGCCATAATGCAGCGAAATGGTAGCCATAATGCATCGAGCTATTGGAGAATAAGAATAGATGGATCAAGATGAAATCAAATAAGAAGAGGAAGTCTAATCAGGGTTGGTGAGGGTTGTGCTATGACACTAATGATGTTACAGAGGAAGGCTGTGACTTTGAAAAAAAATTAGGAAGAGTTAATAAAAAAAAAACATGTTTCACACATAAAGTGAATCCCTTGTCCATTTGCAATATGTACAAAGTTCCATGATAAAATTTGTGTTTAGATGGGTTAGGTGTGTTTATTTTTATTGGGTTGGGCTTTGAGAGCCTAGTCCAAGTATGGGACGAATTGAGGTGGAGATAGGGTATTAAAAAAGGTCGATGTTATGCATATCGGCTATTTTGTACCAAAAATTAGAGGTGACGATATGAGATTTTGTCGAATTGTATGGCTAAATCTAGCTTGGTAGATTTCATATGAGCCGACCATGACATTCACTGAATCAGTCGTAATGACCGTTATTTACTGAATTGGTGAACAAGCACCAATGACATGGGACCTACTCATGAAGAAGAAGAAGAAGCTCGGGAAAAAGAAGAAGAAGAAGAAGAAGAAGAAGCTCAACCCAGCCTTGTTTAATTATTTTTTATTTAGTTTTAATATAATTACTTTGTAATTATTTGCTAAAATGAAATTATTTTTTTTCAAGGAAGTAAAACAAATTTAACTTTGTAGTTATTTGTTAAAGACTATATTAAATAAATACAATTTGTATTTTTTAGGAATATTTTTAATTGTAGTTATCAATGTATTTATTAAATTGTTTGTAGTTGCATTTAATGTAACTTGTTGTGTGTGTGTGTGTGTGTATATATATATATATATTCAATAATAATAGTATACAAAGCAAAGAGTCATTGCATTTGTGACTAATTGTATAAAAAGCAAATTGTCACGAACCATATCATTAAAAAGTGAATAGTCATTGACAAAAGTATATAAAGCAAAGAGTCACTGACAATTATTTGCTCCCAATTGTCACCGACTATACAATTAAAAACTAATAGGAAAAAGCAAATAATTGACCAAAGTTGTAGAGATAGGAAAAAATAAATAATTGTACAAAGTTGCAGAGAATCTCTGCTCCATGATAATGTTTTATTCCAACCTGTAGAGCACTGTATAGGCCAAAACAATGAAAAATACATCTATAAATGGTTTGATTCTTTGAGTTTTAAGCAAAACTTTTAACAAAAAAATTTACACCCAATAGAAGAAAATTTATATTCTTGATATCATAGAGACATGATCAAAAGTTCTGTGAGGTATGTGTGTGTGTGTGTGTCTATATATATATATATATATATATATATATATATATAATTATATTTATATAATTTTTAGAATGATTTGACATTGAAACTTTTTTGTTTTTGTTTTTTTATGTAGATTTATTAATGGGAAGAAAGGAAAAGAAGGCAAGCCCAGTCATGATATTGGATGGAAATTTGCTATGCCTATTAATAATAATAGATTTAAAATGATTTGTAATTTTTGTAGAAGTGTGGTTACTACTAGAATAACAAGATTTAAATAAAATTTAGCAAGAATTGAAGGTGACGTTGCAGCATGTCCAAAAGTGTCACATGCTATGAGAGACGATATGCAAAAACTTATTTTAGAATAGCAAACCAAGCAAAAATAAAAAAAAATGCTGCTAAATAGCAACTTGAGGAAGAAATTGTACAAATGCATTCAAGTGGACAATATAATGATAATGATTATGAAGAGGAGGAAGATGCAATAATGCAATATGCTAGGCAACAAAGCCTTCAACAAATTAAAATTGATTCATATGAAATGACTATAGGTATTTACTATGATGCATGTAATATCCCGTGTTTTAAAATATTTTAATACTGCATCGGGATATGCAGTGTTAATAATTTTTTGTATATATTTATGATATTTCATGAGTTGCTATTTAATTAAAATTGATTTTAATGGTTTTATATTCTTTTAAGCACTTTATGTAAAATATTCTCGGGATTTGCATGAGCTCATATATATTTTTAAAGTACTAAATAACGTATATATGTGTATTTATTTATTTAACTAGGGTTTAATTAATTATCCTAATATTTTATTATTTATTTATTAGTTTTAATGTTATTTAATTATTTTTAGTGTATAAATTATTAAAAATATTAAATTATATGTGTGTGGTGTATATTTAATGTGTGTGAGTTTATATTATTTTAATATATAGTGTAAAAGTATATATATATACATATACATTTAATATTATACAAAATATAAAGTTTGATTTAATTACGAAATTGCCATTCTTCCCTTCCCCTTCTTCCCAATCATCCCCATCCATTTTACGGTCAATGCCATCCCATTTTCTCACCGTCGGTGTGCCTCCCGGCATGCCACCTCCTTCCTCCAGCTGTTCCGCCGCTAGCAGAGCCCATTTCCGGCGTCGGAGGAGCTTGATATCGTCGGAAAGCTGAATTCATTCTCACTGTCGTTCACGGCGTTTCTGGCCACCATTTTTGACACAGCCAGTCTCTTTCTTCTCCTTGAGCTCCGGTGAGTGTGATTCCAAGCTTTTTTTCACTTAAAATGGTCTTGATTTGCTTAGGTTTCGATTTTGGTAATTCGGCCATTTTAGGGTTCTTGATTTTTTTGAACTTTGAATTGATTGATTCATGAGAAATTCCTTCACAAATGTTGTTCCCCTTAGCTTAATCTTCATGCGTGAATTTTTGTAGAATTTTTGGGAAATTTTTTGATTTTTGGGTATTTTGAATATTTTATTATTATTTTCTAATTTTCGAAAATTAATTAAATAAATTATGAAATTATATTTTATGATAAATATAGGTGTTGAAATGAATTATAGAAATTTATTTGGAATTTTTATGAATTTTTATGTATTTATTTTGAATTTAATTAGTTTATGTAATTTTGGAAAAATAGGGTTAATTGTGTTTTTAATTGAAATTAATTAGTTAATTGAGTTTATTTATTGATATTATTGATAAATATGTTGAGAAAATAAATTTTGTGCAACTATATTATTTTTGGTGAATTTTTGGATTAATTTTAGTATATTTATATATATAGGGGTATTTTGGTAATTTTACCCTAAATTGGCTAAAAATGTAATTAAATTGGTTTTAATAGTTATTTAAGGTATAAAAATGATTTTTACAAATTATTTTGTACTTTTAATTAATTAAAACTATTTTTCGTGAATTATTTTCAATTATATATATAATATACGATTTTTCTAAATAAATGAGTTTTATCGGTTTTTACTGTGTTTTAGGATTAATTACGTAATTTCTACTTATTAAATATATTTCTATGATATAAGGGTATCTCCGGTATTTTTATATTGTTCTGTGAATTGTGGACCTCGGTCGGTGATTTGTAGTTTGGGGTCCGACCGAGGGGTTGTGATTATGATTATGTGTCTATTTTTCGAAGTGTGTTTCTTTGTAGGGCCGGCTCTACTCTTTGAGTAGAGAGATGTCCGTTTTACAGGGGAGGTTCTGCCGGATTTTAGATAGAATTCTCATAAAACGTGATGTCCGGTCAAACCCTAATTTTGATTCTGTGTTTAATATTCTAGATTAAGTTTTTAGGATTTTCTATTAGGTTTATTCTGATGTCTGTTATTTATTGTTTGTTTAGTTGTGCCGAGACTGAGGCCTAGTGGACCAGGCCTGTCGGACCCATCTCGAGGAGTGCACTAAGTGTGAGTTACTATTATATATATATATATATATATATATATATATATATATATATATATATGCTTAGGGTGCATGATTTAGAAATGTATGTTTTATATTGATTAAATATGCATAAATAACTCAATTAGTATTTAAGTTTATTTTTAGTTTATTCTTGGTTTATCTTTGGTTTATTTTGATATATTTTAAATTATATGCATATTTTATTGAACATTTACACTTAAAATATTTTTAAATATATTTCTAATTTAGTTTGCAATTATATTGGAATTATTTGACGTATATATACTCGAAATATACTTGGTTTATTTTTGGTATATTTCTAGTATATATATGGTTTATGTTGTTATTTTATTCAATTCATGCATCATTTATTTTTCTGAATCTATGTTTTATATTTCAATGAAGGATATCAATAGAACGTGCTACTTAGTGGGCAGCACTAGGACCAAGTACGTACCGGTACGCTGATAGCATTTAGGCTACATTACTAACCATTTGTGGATATTGATTGGATATGATTATTTGATGTGTGAGATATGATTTGGGAGTGTGATTACTGGAGCTCGGTTGACCAAGTGTCTCGGGGCCAATCACACTGACAGTTAGACTACTGGAGCTCGGTTGACTTAGTGTCTCGGGGCCAGTCTACTATCCAAATGGATCAAGTGATTATATTGGAATAAGTGAGCCTGTATGGCTAGAGTGTTGTCTAACACTGTTTTGAGGTTCCGATTTTCTAGGGTTCTATTTGATCCTTCATAAACTGTGATTTTCAATAAAAATATATAAAATAATTTTATTGCATCTGCATGTATTTGCTTGTATATATATATACTTATTAGATATATATACTTTTGATTGTGTGCATTGGCATTTAGTATGCATGTATATATATTATAGTAATTCACTTAGTGAGGTCTGACTCCCCTCCGTTGACTATTTTTCAGGAGAGTCATCATCTTCAGACCTCAGTAGCAGGCCTGTACGTCGAATTTCTTCTACCCCCAGCTTCTTTATGTAAACTGCTTACCTGAGTTTTATTTTATATTCTAGACACTACAGTAGTCATAAAATTATTAATATATATTGTATTATATTTGTATCAGATATGTACTTTAAGAATTTGAACTAGATTTGTATTAAAAGAGTTTGTTTATATATATGAGATGAGGATTTGATTTAAATCTCGTGGTGGATTATTATTTTAATATTTATGATTTTATTCTGCTGCATAGTATATTACTTAAATGTGTTGTTATTATTACTATTATTGCATGTTTTATTTTATGTTTAGGCTTGCTACGGGTTCCAAATTCGAAAGAATTCCATTTCCCTAGCGCCGGTCATGGCCCCTGTTTTGGGTCGTGACAAAGTTGGTATCAGAGCGGAGTTCTGTGTCAGGGCTTAGTTTTGTGAGTCATGGCCCTAGTTTTCAAGTTGTGTTTTCTTTGGTAACTACTGCAGTGAATTAGGTTTGAGTATGTCTTGATAAGTATTCCTTGCTTTAGTTTTTTGCATTATTCTTCCGTTGTCTATTTTTTCTGAATCGTTCTGTTGTCTTTTCAGAATGAGGAGGCGAACGCGTGTCGCTCCACTGGTCGTTGAGGCCGAGGATGATGAGTCTTTTCAGGACGAGGTTTTACCTCCTGAGTAGCTAGTTAGACGTAGAGGTCGTGGCAGAGGTAGACCTCGAGGAGCGACAGGTCACTGTAGGCAGAGAGAGTTACAAGATGAGGAGCCTATTGAGCCTAAGTTTGAGGATCCTATACCTCTAGTTGTTCAGCCTGTTTAGCCTACCTATCAGTAGGGTATGTCTGACCTTGAGGCAGCTTTGTTTTATGCCAAAGTTGGCAGGATTGCATTTGTTGGGACTTTCGATCCGTTAGATTTTCTACACGCGATCGAGACTCAGACTCGGACTGCTCATACCGAGTATTAGCGGATTATGATCGTCGAGCTGTTTGTTGAGGGACCAGCCTTAGATTGGTTCATTCAAATGATCCAGCCCTATATGATGACGATGACCTGGGCTCAGTTTTGAGAGTGATTTATGAGAAGATTCTGTCCAGAGCCTCTCCGTATGAGCTATCATCTCTGACTAACCAGCATTTCTCATGGTGATCGATCTATAGAGGAGTACACCCGAGAGTTTCTTCGACTGGGTAGATATGCAGAGGATTTGATGCAAGACCAGTATTTCACAGTCATTACCTATGTTACCAGATTGGGTTCAGCATTTGTTGGTATGCCTACAACAGGCCTTACTCTGGAGTCTGTGATTGAGTTGGCCAAGGAGATTGAGCTGAGGCTAGTTAGGCATGGAGTGATGCCTGATTATTACCAGCTGGGAGTTCAGTCGAGTGGATTGCAGGCTACTCCGTACTTTAGTTTTCATGTTGGTTCGAGTAGTCAGCAGAGAGGTCCGACTCAGCAGAGTCAGAGGCAGCAGCAGCGAGTGCATCGGAGCAGTAGACATGGCCGTGGAGGTCAACGTAGACCATTTAGATTCGGGTTAGGTGCTTCGAGCAGCAGCAGTGGTCGCAGTTCTGGATTAGCTACTAGTGTTTGCCAGACCTACGGTAGAGTCCATCAGGGACCGTGTTACCTGACACCACTGACATGCTTCAGATGCGGGAAGATAAGACATTTTGATAGATCGTGTCCTTACTCGGGGTATCAGCAGCCACAGATTCCATGATTTCCACAGCAGTCGATTGCTAGTGCTGCACTAATTCCATTTCAGCTACCCCCAACCCAGCATCAGAGTTCTACTCAGTTTGTTCCACAGCAGAGTCATGGTAGAGGTACTAGAGGAGGTGCCAGAGGTGTTGGCTAGGCTTCTACTAGTCAGCAGGGAGGTCAAGGATAGGCCAGAGTCTTCCACCTTACTCAGCAGGATGCTCAGGCATCCAATGCAATCGTGGCAGGTATTGTGTCTGTTTGTTACCTGGATGCATGGGTTCTGTTTGATCCAGGTGCCACGCATTCATTTATTTCTCTTTTTTTTGCTTCTAAGTCTTGTTGGCAAGCTTCGAGGATGGCTTTTCCTTTGTCTGTTGCCACTCCTCTGAGTGATTCCTTGGACACCGATATTGTTCTTTCTGGTTGTCCAGTTCTCGTGGGAGGTAGAGAATTATCAGCTGATTTGATTCTGTTGGATATGATGGAGTTTGATGTTATTTTGGGAATGGATTGATTGTCTCAGCACTATGTCGTAGTGGATTGTAGGAATAAAAAGGTGACTTTCAAAATTCCTGATGAAGAAGATTTTAAGTTTGTGGAAGATAGGAGTTTAGCACCTCAGAATCTTATTTCTGCTATTACAGCTAGGAAGTTATTGAGGAAAGGATGTCAGGGATATTTGGCATTAGTCAGGGATACTTCAGTGGAGAAGTTGTCACTCATAGATGTTCCTGTTGCATATGAATTTCCTGATGTTTTTCCTGAGGAGTTGCCAGGTTTACCACCTCACAGAGAGATTGAGTTCTGTATAGATGTGGTTCTAGGTACTACTCCTATATCTATGCCACCCTACAGAATGGCTCCTGCAGAGTTGAAAGAGTTGAAGGAGCAGTTGCAAGAGTTATTGGATAAGGGTTTCATCAGACCCAGTATTTCTCCTTGGGGTGCACCAGTCCTATTTATAAAGAAGAAGGATGATACCCTGAGACTGTGCATTGACTACAGAGAGCTGAACAAGGTGACAGTGAAGAACAAGTATCCTCTCTCGAGGATTGATGACTTGTTTGATCAGCTACAGGGTGCACAGTTCTTTTCCAAGATTGATCTGAGATTAGGTTATCATCAGCTGCGGATTAGTGAAGCCGATGTTCCTAAGATGGCATTCCGCACTTGATATGGCCATTATGAGTTTCTGGTGATGTCTTTTGGTTTGACTAATGCACCAACAGCTTTTATGGACCTGATGAACAGGGTATTCAGACCATATATGGATCAGTTTGTGGTAGTCTTCATTGATGATATACTGGTTTATTCAAGGAGTATGGAGGAGCATGTATATCACTTGAGGATTGTACTACAGACACTGAGAGATCATTAGCTTTATGCTAAATTCTCAAAGTGTGACTTCTGGATGGAGAGTGTTTCTTTTCTTGGACACGTGGTGTCTAAAGAAGGTATCTAGGTTGATCTACAGAAGATTGAAGCAGTGTCTGAGTGGCCTAGACTGACTTCTATTATTGAGATTCGAAGTTTTCTGGGTTTAGCCGGGTATTATAGGCAGTTTGTGCAGGATTTTTCTAGAATTACAGCCCCTATGACTCGCTTGACTCAGAAGAATGTTAGATTTGAGTGGTCAGAAGCTTGTGAGAATAGCTTCTAGTTGTTGAAGGAGAAATTGATCACAGCACCAGTGTTAGCTTTGCCTAATAGTGTAGACAAGTTCACAGTTTATTATGATGCCTCTAGAGTTGGCCTTGGTTGTGTGTTGATGCAGTATGGTATGGGGTAGCCTATGCTTCAAGGTAGTTGAAGAAGCATGAGCAGAACTATCCCACACATGAGCTTGAAATGGCTGCAGTGATCTTTGCTTTGAAGATTTGGAGACATTATCTGTACGGGGTGACTTTTGAGATATTTACTAATCACATGACCCTTAAGTACATTTTCCAGCGGAGAGATTTGAATCTGAGGCAGAGGAGATGGTTGGAATTATTAAAGGATTATGACTATGAGATTTTATATCATCCGGGCAAGGCTAATGTGGTAGCAGATGCCTTGAGTAGAAAGTCCTCAGGCAGTCTTGCTCACATTAGTGTTGAGAGGAGATCGTTGATCTAGGAGTTGCATCTATTGGTAGATCAAGGTCTAATGATGAAGATCAGTAGGTCAGGTCAACTGCTAGCTCAATTTAAGGTGCGATATGTACTGAGGGATAGGATTAAAGCAGCTCAGAGCCGAGATCCTATTCTAGAAGAGCTTGCAGAGAATGTCAGAGCAGGGAAGTTCACTGATTTCACACTTGATGATGATGGTGTATTGTGGATCAGTGGTAGATTATGTGTTCCTGATATGGATGATTTGAGAGAAGAGATCCTAGAGGAAGCACATTCTACAGCCTATAGCATACATCCGGGTGTCACTGAGATGTACCACAGTATCAGAGACTTATACTGGTGGGATGGATTGAAGAAGCATGTCACTGATTATATTGTTAAGTGTCTGATGTGTTAGCAAGTGAAAGCTGAGCATCAGAAGCCTTTTGGGAAGCTTCAGCCTCTTCCTATTCTCGAGTGGAAGTAGGAAAGGATAGCTATGGATTTTGTGGTGGGTTTACCTCGTTCTAAGGATGGATATGATTTCATCTAGGTGATTGTAGACAGGTTGACAAAGTCTGCACATTTCTTGCCTGTGAAAGCCACTTATTCTGTAGCTAGATTGGTGAAGCTATATATGAAACATATCGTGTGCCTTCATGGAGTACCTGTGTCCATTGTATCAGATAGAGGTTCAATGTTTACTTCTCATTTTTGGCAGAAGTTGCAGGAAGCGATGGGCACTAGGTTGGACTTCAGTACTGCTTTTTATCCTCAGATAGATGGTCAGTCTGAGAGGACGATCCAGACATTAGAAGATATGTTGAGGATGTGTGTCTTGGATTTGGGAGGTAGCTGGGATGATCATTTGCCACTCGTAGAGTTTGCATATAATAACAGCTACCATAGCAGTATTGGCATGGCACCATATAAGGCGTTGTATGGAAGGAAGTGTAGATCCCCTTTGAGTTGGGATGAGATTGGTGAAAGAGCTTTGACTGGACCTGAGATGGTTCAGGATGCTGTAGAGAAAGTAGCCGTGATTAAGCACAGATTAGAGACCGCAGTTAGCAGGCAGAAGAGCTATGCGGATCCTAGGTGCAGAGATGTGGAGTTTCAGGTTGGAGATTATAATTTTTTGAAGGTATCTCTGATGAAGGGTGTGATGAGATTTGGCAGGAATGGTAAGTTGGCACCGAGATATATCGGACCGTTTGAGATTCTGGAGAGAGTTGGCACTGTTGTATATCGGTTGGCTTTGCCTCCAAGTATGTCACAAGTGCATCCGGTGTTTCATATCTTGATGCTGAGGAAGTATGTCTCAGACCCTTCACACGTGTTGCGGCCCGACAGTGTCGAAGTAAGTGAAGATTTGACGTTTGTGGAAGAACCTGTGGCAATCGTAGACTATCAAGTTTGACAGTTGTGGTCGAAGCAGATTCCGATGGTCAAGGTTCTGTGGCGTAGCAACAGAGTTAAGGAGCATACGTGGGAGACTGAAGCTGAGATGCGAGCTTCTTACCCGTATCTCTTCCCTTCTTGATCTTGTGATCATTTTCTTTTTGGAATTCGGGGACGAATTCTTATAAGGGAGGAAGACTGTAATATCCCATGTTTTAAAATATTTTAATACTGCATCGGGATATGCAGTGTTAATAATTTTTTTATATATTTATGATATTTCATGAGTTGCTATTTAATTAAAATTGATTTTAATTGTTTTATATTATTTTAAGCACTTTACGTTAAATTTTCCCGGGACTTATATTTTCGGGAAAATTGACACGTAAATTATTTATTATTAATTATTTTAAACAATTTTATGGACTTGCATGAGCTCATATATATTTTTAAAGTACTAAATAACGTATATATGTGTATTTATTTATTTAACTAGGGTTTAATTAATTACCCTAATATTTTATTATTTATTTATTAGTTTTAATGTTATTTAATTATTTTTAGTGTATAAATTATTAAAAATATTAAATTATATGTGTGTGGTGTATATTTAATGTATGTGAGTTTATATTATTTTAATATATAGTGTAAAATTATATATATATATATACATATACATTTAATATTATACAAAATATAAAGTTTAATTTAATTATGAAATTGCCATTCTTCCCTTCCCCTTCTTCTCGATCATCCCCATCCATTTTACGGTCACTGCCATCCCATTTTCTCATCGTCGGTGTGCCTTCCGGTCTGCCACCTCCTTCCTCCAACTGTTCCGCCGCCAGCAGAGCCCATTTCCGGCGTCGGAGGAGCTTGATATCACCGAAAAGCTGAATTCATTCTCACCGTCGTTCACGGCGTTTTCAGCCACCATTTTCGACACCGCTGGTCTCTTTCTTCTCCTTGAGCTCCGGTGAGTGTGATTCCAAGCTTTGTTTCACTTAAAATGGTCTTGATTTGCTTAGGTTTCAATTTTGGTAATTCAGCCATTTTAGGGTTCTTGATTTTTTTGAACTTCGAATTGATTGATTCATGAGAAATTCCTTCACAAATATTGTTCCCCTTAGCTTAATCTTCATGTGTGAATTTTTGTAGAATTTTTGGGAAATTTTTTGATTTTTGGGTATTTTGAATATTTTATTATTATTTTCTAATTTTAGAAAATTAATTAAATAAATTATGAAATTGCATTTTATGATAAATATAGGTGTTTAAATGAATTATAGAAATTTATTTGGAATTTTTATGAATTTATATGTATTGATTTTGAATTTAATTAGTTTATGTAATTTTGGAAAAATAGGGTTAATTATTTTTTTAATTGAAGTTAATTATTTAATTAAGTTTATTTATTGATATTATTGATAAATATGTTGAGAAAATAAATTTTGTGCAACTATATTATTTTTGGTGAATTTTTGGATTAATTTTAGTATATTTATATATATAGGGGTATTTTGGTAATTTTACCCTATATTGGCTAAAAATGTAATTAAATTGGTTTTAATAGTTATTTAAGGTATAAAAATGATTTCTAAAAATTATTTTGTACTTTTAATTAATTAAAACTATTTTTTCGTGAATTATTTTCAATTATATATATAATATACGATTTTTCTAAATAAATGAGTTTTATCGATTTTTACTGTGTTTTAGGATTAATTACATAATTTCTAATTATTAAATATATTTCTATGATATAAGGGTATATCCGATATTTTTATATTGTTCTGTGAATTGTGGACCTCGGTCGGTGATTTGTAGTTTGGAGTCCGACCAAGGGGTTGTGATTATGATTCTGTGTCTATTTTTCGAAGTGTGTTTCTTTGCAGGGCCGACTCTACTCTTTGAGTAGAGAGATGTCCATTTTACAGGGGAGGTTCTGCCAAATTTTTGGTAGAATTCTCGTAAAACGTGATGTCCGGTCAAACCCTAATTTTGATTCTGTGTCTAATATTCTAGATTGAGTTTCTAGGATTTTATGTTAGATTTATTCTGATGTTTGTTATTTATTGTTTGTTTAGTTGTGCTGAGACCGAGGCCTAGTGGACCAAGCCTGTCGGACCCATCTCGAGGAGTGCACTAAGTGTGAGTTACTATTATATATATATATATATATATATATATATATTTGAACATTTATACTTAAAATATTTTTAAATATATTTCTAATTTAGTTTGCAATTATATTGGAATTATTTGACGTATATATACTCGAAATATACCTGATTTATTTTTGGTATATTTCTAGTATATATATGGTTTATGTTGCTATTTTATTCAATTCATGCAGCATTTATTTTTATGAATGTATGTTTTATATTTCAATGAAGGATATCAATAGAACGTGCTACCTAGTAGGCAGCACTAGGACCGAGTACGTACCGGTACGCTGATAGCATTTAGGCTATATTACTAACCATTTGTGGATATTGATTGGATATGATTATTTGATGTGTGAGATATGATTTGGGAGTGTGATTGCTGGAGCTCGGTTGACCAAGTGTCTCGGGGCTAATCACACCGACAGTCAGACTGCTGGAACTCCGTTGACTTAGTGTCTCGGGGCCAGTGTACTGTCCAAATGGATCAAGTGATTATATTGGAATAAGTGAGCCTGTATGGCTAGAGTGTTGTCTAACACTGTTTTGAGGTTCCGATTTTCTAGGGTTCTATTTGATCCTTCATAAACTGTGATTTTCAATAAAAATATATAAAATGATTTTATTGCATCTGCGTGTATTTGCTTGTATATATATACTTATTAGATATATATACTTTTGATTATGTGCATTGGCATTTAGTATGCATGTATATATATTATAGTAATTCACTCAGTGAGGTCTGACTCCCCTCCGTTGACTATTTTTCAGGAGAGTCATCATCTTTAAACCTCAGTAGTAGGCCTGTACGCCGGATTTCTTCCGCCCCGGCTTCTTTATGTAAACTGCTTACCTGAGTTTTATTTTATATTCGAGACACTGCAGTAGTCATAAAATTGTTAGTAGATATTGTATTATATTTGTATCAGATATGTACTTTAAGAATTTGAACTGGATTTGAAAGAATTTCCGTTCCCTAGCGCCGGTCAGCGAGAGTCAACCCATCATTCACTTTCTTTGTTGACTCCCACTGGATCCACCTGCATTGTCATGACCCAAAACAGGGGCCATGACCGGCGCTAGGGAACGGGAATTCTTTTAAATCCGGAACCCATAGCAAGCCTTAAAATAAAATAAAAATAAAAACATGCAATACTAATAACATAAATAAAATAACTTGCAGTGCAAATAAATCTCATAAATAAAATAAAATAAAGTAATAATTCGTCAATAGATTTAATAATACAAATCCATCTCTTATATATATAAATCTTTAATACAATCTCAGTTCAAATCTTTAGAATACAAATCTCACACAAACATAATACATACATCCCACAACTTGACTATAACTACTGCAGTGTCTAGAATATAAAATAAAATCAAGTGAGCAGTTTACATAATAAAGCCGGGGCAGAAGAAATCCGGCATAAGGGTCTGCTACTAAGGTCTGAAGACGAAGACTCTCCCGAAAAATAGTCAACGAAGGGGAGTTAGATCTCACTGAGTGAATTGTTATAATATATATACATGCATAACTAAATGAAAATGCACACATTCAATAATATATATAATAAATATATATACAAGCAAAATCACATAGATGTAGCAAAATCATTATATATATATATTGAAAATAATATCCGATTATGAAAGATCAAATAGAACCCTAAATGATCGCAACCTCAAATAGTGTTAGACAACACTCTAGCCATACAGGCTCACTTATTCCAAATAAATTCACTTGTTCCATTTAGACAGTAGATTGGCCCCGAGACACTTGATTAACCGAGCTTTAGCAATCACACTCTAAAATCACATCTCACATCAAATAAATCAATCCGATCAATATCCACAAATAGGTTAGTAATATAACCTAAATTCTATCGTCGTACCGGTACGTACTCGGTCCTAGTGTTGCCCACTAGGTAGCACGTTCTATTGATATCCTTCATTTAAAAATAAATCAATTCATTCATGAAATAAATGATGTATGACATTAATCAAAATAACAATATAAACTATATATATACTTGAAATATACCAAAAATAAACCAAGTATATTTTGAGTATATATATGTCAATAAATTCAATTTAATTATAAATTAAACTAAAAATAGACTATAAATATACTTAAAAACATTTTAAGAATAATTCATTAATAAAACATGCATTTAATTTAAAATATACCAAAAATAAACTTAAGCAATTGTTAAACCATATATGCATATTTTATACAATTTAAACATACATTTCTAAAAACATGCATCCTAGAACACGTATATATAAGATAAAAACTCACTGTTATTGCGCTCCTCGAGATAGGTTCGACAGGCCTGGTCCACAAGGCCTCGATCTCGGCGCAACTAAACAAACAAACGACAATATGACATTAGAATAAATCTAACGAAATTCTAGAGACTCAATTTAGAAATACCGAACATAGAATAAAAATAGGAATTCGACCAGACATCACATTTTACGAGAATTCTGTCAAAAATCTGGCAGAACCTCCCCAGTAAAATGGAAATCTCTCTACTCAAAGAGTAGAGCCGGTCTTGCAAAGAAACATACTTCAAATATATACAATCACACAACCTCTCGGTCGGACTCCTAAACTACAATTCTACCGACCGAGGTTCACAATTTACGAGATAACATAGAACACATTTAAAATGTCAAAAATACCCTTATTATACCAAAATATAGCAATTTAGAAATTTAAACGCTAAAAATAATTATTTTACCGATAAATACATAAAAACCCTAATTTTGAAAAAATATTATTAAAAATTCATAATTCTCGATAAATTCATAAATATTAACCGAAATACATTTTAAAACTTCAAATTTCATAATTAACCCTAAAACATATTATAAATCAATAAAAACTCATTTATTTAGAAAAATAGTATGTTATATATAATTTGAAAATAATTTACGAAAAATAGTTTTAATTAGCTAAAAATACTAAATAATTTGTAGAAATCATTTTTATACCTCAAGTAACTATTAAAACCAATTTAATTATATTTTTAGCCAATTTAGTGCTAAATTACCAAAATACCCCTACTGTATATAAATTCACTATAATTATTCAAAATTCACTAAAATTAGTATAATTACTCAAAAATTAATTTCTCAACATATAATTCAATGAAATCAACAAATATACCCAATTAACCAATTAATTTCAATAAAATACATAATTAACCTAATTTTTTAAAAATCACATAAACTAAATAAATTCACAATAATTATATAAAAAACATAAAATTACAAATAAATTTCTAAAATTCATTTTAACACCTATAAACACCATAAATAATAATTTTATAATTTATTTAATTAATTTGCAAAAATTACAAAATATTAATAAAATAATAAAAAATTCACAAAAATCAAAATAATTCCCAAAAATTCCAAAAAAATTACAGGATGTAGATTAAGCTAAGAGGATCAATCTTAGTTTTCTTGAATCATTGAAATGAAAGCTAAAAAAATTCATGAACTCAAAGTGGCCG
>CANTUR010001104.1:0-133745 GCA_947683625.1 Mallotus nudiflorus | reverse complement strand
ACATCCCTCGCATTAATTCTACGTAAGCCGCTCTCCCGCCTTCGAAAAAACCAATATCTCTTCGCTCGTGCGCCCGTTCCGGGCGATCTTTTTTTACATTTTATGTAGTTTTTCACGATCTTTCCAGCAGCAAACTGCCGTAGGCTCTCCTAAGAAAATTCTACTCTCGGATTAAAAATAAAAATGAGGGGTGCAACACGAGAACTTCCCAAGAGGTCACCCACCTTAGTACTACTCTCGCCCAAGCACGTTTAACTTCAGAGTTCTGATGGGATCCGGTGAATTAGTGCTGGTATGATCGCACGCGCTACATCCCTCGCATTAATTCTACGTAAGCCGCTCTCCCGCCTTCGAAAAAACCCATATCTCTACGCTCGTGCGCTCGTTCCGGGCGATCTTTTTTTTCATTTCATGTAGTTTTTCACGATCTTTCCAGCTGCAAACTGCCGTAGGCTCTCCTTAGAAAATTCCGCTCTCGGATTAAAAATAAAAATGAGGGGTGCAACACGAGGACTTCCCAAGAGGTCACCCATCTTAGTACTACTCTCGCCCAAGCACGTTTAACTTCGGAGTTCTGATGGGATCCGGTGCATTAGTAGTGGTATGATCGCACCCGTTACATCGCTCGCATTAATTCTACGTAAGCCGCTCTCCCGCCTTCGAAAAAATCCATATCTCTTCGCTCGTTGCGCCCGTTCCGGGCGATTTTTTTTTGGCATTTCATGTAATTTTTCACGATCTTTCCAGCTGCAAAATGCCGTAGGCTCTCCTAAGAAAATTACGCTCTCGGATTAAAAATAAAAATGAGGGGTGCAACACGAGGACTTCCCAAAAGGTCACCCATCTTAGTACTACTCTCGCCCAAGCACGTTTAGCTTCGGAGTTCTGATGGGATCCGATGCATTAGTGCTGGTATGATCGCACCCGTTACATCCCTCGCATTAATTCTACGTAAGCCGCTCTCCCGCATTCAAAAAAACCCATATCTCTTCGCTCGTGCGCCCGTTCCGGACGATCTTTTTCTTCATTTCATGTAGTTTTTCACGATCTTTCCAGCTGCAAAATGCCGTAGGCTCTCCTAAGAAAATTCCGCTCTCGGATTAAAAATAAAAATGAGGGGGTGCAACACGAGGACTTCGAAGAGGTCACCCATCTTAGTACTACTCTCGCCCAAGCACATTTAACTTCGGAGTTCTGATGGGATCCGGTGCATTAGTGCTGGTATGATCGCACCCGTTACATCCCTCGAATTAATTCTACGTAAGCCACTCTCCCGCCTTCGAAAAAATCCATATCTCTTCACTCGTGCGCCCGTTCCGGGCGATGTTTTTTTTTGCATTTCATGTAATTTTTCACGATCTTTCCAGCTGCAAAATGCCGTAGGCTCTCCTAAGAAAATTCCACACTCGGATTAAAAATAAAAATGAGGGGTGCAACACGAGGACATCCCAAGAGGTCACCCATCTTAGTACTACTCTCGCCCAAGCACGTTTAACTTCGGAGTTCTTAGGGATCCGGTGCATTAGTGGTGGTATGATCACACCCCGTTACATCCCTCGCATTAATTCTACGTAAGCCGCTCTCCGCCTTCGAAAAAACCCATATCTCTTCGCTCGTGCGCCCGTTCCGGGCGACCTTTCTTTTCTTTTCATGTAGTTTTTCACGATCTTTCCAGCTGCAAACTGCCGTAGGCTCTACTAAGAAAATTTCGCTCTCGGATCAAAAATAAAAATGGGGGGGTGCAACACGAGGACTTCCCAAGAGGTCACCCATCTTAGTACTACTCTCGCCCAAGCACGTTTAACTTCGGAGTTCTGATGGCATCCGGTGCATTAGTGCTGGTATGATCACACCAGTTACATCCCTCGCATTAATTCTACGTAAGCCGCTCTCGCGCCTTCGAAAAAACCCATATCTCTACGCTCGTGCGCCCCGTTCCGGGCGGATCTTTTTTTTCATTTCACGTAGTTTTTCACGATCTTTTCCAGCTGCAAACTGCCGTAGGCTCTCCTTAGAAAATTCCGCTCTCGGATTAAAAATAAAAATGAGGGGTGCAACACGAGGACTTCCCAAGAGGTCACCCATCTTAGTACTACTCTCGTTCAAACACGTTTAACTTCGGAGTTCTGATGGGATCCGGTGCATTAGTGCTGGTATGATCACACCCGTTACATCCCTCGTATTAATTCTACGTAAGCCGCTCTCCCGCCTTCGAAAAAACCCATACCTCTTCGCTCGTGCGCTCGTTCTGGGCGATCTTTTTTTCCATTTCATGTAAGTTTTCACGATCTTTCCAGCTGCAAATGCCGTAGGCTATCCTAAGAAAATCCGCTCTCGGATTAAAAATAAAAATGAGGGGGTGCAACTCGAGGACTTCCAAGAGGTCACCCATCTTAGTACTACTATTGCCCAAGCACGTTCAACTTCGAAGTTCTGATGGGATCCGGTGAATAAGTGCTGGTATGATCGCACCCGTTACATCCCTCGCATTAATTCTAGGTAAGCCGCTCTCCCGCCTTCGAAAAAACCCACATCTCTTCGCTCGTCGCGCCCGTTCCGGGCGATTTTTTTTTTGCATTTCATGTAATTTTTCACGATCTTTCCAGCTACAAAATCCCGCAGGCTCTCTTAAGAAAATTCCGCCTCTCGGATTAAAAATAAAAATGAGGGGTGCAACACGACGACTTCCCAAGCCTTCGAAAAAATCCATATCTCTTCGCTCGTGCCGCCCCGTTCCGGGCGATTTTCTTTTTGCATTTCATGTAATTTTTCACGATCTTTCCAGCTACAAAATGCCTTAGGCTCTCCTAAGAAAAATTCCGCACTCGGATTAAAAATAAAAATGAGGGGGTGCAACACGACGACTTCCCAAGAGGTCACCCTTCTTACTACTACTCTCGCCCAGGCATGTTTAACTTCGGAGTTCTGATTGGATTCAGTGCATTAGTGCTGGTATGATCGCACCCGTTACATCCCTCGCATTAATTCTACGTAAGCCGCTCTCCCGCCTTCAAAAAAATCCCCTATCTCTTCGCTCGTAGCGCCCGTTCCGGGCGATTTTTTTTTTTGCATTTCATGTAATTTTTCACGATCTTTCCAGCTATAAAATGTCGTAGGCTCTCCTAAGAAAATTCCGCTCTCGGATTTAAAAATAAAAATGAGGGGTGCAACCCGACGATCTCCCAAGAGGTCACCCCAACATACTACTACTCTCGCCCAGGCACGTTAACTTCTGAGTTCTTATGGGATTCGGTGCATTAGTGCTGGTATGATCGCACCCGTTACATCACTGCATTAATTCTACGTAAGCCGCTCTCCCCGCCTTCAAAAAAACCCATATCTCTTCGCTCGTCCGCCCGTTCTGGCGATCTTTTTTTTCATTCATGTAGTTTTTCACGATCTTTCCAGCTGCAAACTGTCGTAGGCTCTCCTAAGAAAATTCCGCTCTCGGATTGAAAATAAAAATGAGGGGTGCAACACGAGGACTTCCCAAGAGGTCAGCCATCTTAGTACTACTCTCGGCCGAGCACGTTTAACTTCGGAGTTCTGATGGGATCCGGAGCATTAGTGCTGGGTATAATCGCACCCGTTACATCCCTCGCATTAATTCTACGTAAGCCCGCTCTCCCGCCTTCGAAAAAACCCATATCTCTTCGCTCGTAGCGCTCGTTCCGGGGCGATCTTTTTTTTTATTTCATGTAATTTTTCACGATCTTTCCAGCTGTAAAATGCCGTAGGCTCTCCTAAGAAAATTCCGCTCTCGGATTAAAAATAAAAAATGAGGGGTGCAACACGAGGACTTACCAAGAGGTCACCCATCTTAGTACTACACTCGCCCAAGCACGTTTAACTTCGGAGTTCTGATGGGATCCGGTGCATTCAGTGCTTGGTATGATCGCACCCATTACATCCCTCGCATTAATTCTACGTAAGCCGCTCTCCCGCCTTCGAAAAATCCATATCTCTTCGCTCGTGCGCCCGTTCCGGGCGATTTTTTTTTTGCATTTCATGTAATTTTTCACGATCTTTAAAGCTGCAAAATGCTGTAGGCTTCTCCTAAGAAAATTCTGGCTCTCGGATTAAAATAAAAATTGAAGGGTGCAACACAAGGACTTCCCAAGAGGTCACCCATCTTATTACTACTCTCGCCCAAGCACATTTAACTTCGGAGTTCTGATGGGATCTGGTGCATTAGTGCTGGTATGATCGCACACGTTATATCCCTCGCATTAATTCTACGTAAGCCGCTCCTCCCACCTTCGAAAAAACCCTTATCTCTTTGCTCGTGTGCCCGTTCCGGGCGATCTTTTTTTTGATTTCACGTAATTTTTCACGATCTTTCCAGCTGCAAACAGCCGTAGGCTCTCCTAAGAAAATTCCGCTCTCGGATTATAAATTAAAAATGAGGGGTGCAACACGAGGATTTCCCAAGAGGTCACCCATCTTAGAACTACTCTCGCCCAAGCACGTTTAACTTCTGAGTTCTGATGGGATTCGGTGCATTAGTGCTGGTATAATCGAACCCGTTACATCCCCTCGCATTAATTCTACGTAAGCCGCTCTCCGGCCTTCGAAAAAACCCATATCTCTTCGCTCGTGCGCCCGTTCTGGGCGATCTTTTTTTTCATTTCATGTAGTTTTTCACGATCTTTCCAGCTACAAAATGCCGTAGGCTCTCCTAAGAAAATTACGCTCTCGGATTAAAAATAAAAATGAGGGGAGCGACACGAGGACTTCCGAAGAGGTCACCCATCTTAGTACTACTCTCACCCAAGCACGTTTAACTTCGGAGTTCTGATGGGATCCGGTGCATTAGTGCTGGTAAGATCGCACCCGTTACATCCCTCGCATTAATTCTATGTAAGCCGCTCTCCCGCCGTCGAAAAAATCCATATCTCTTCGCTCTTGCGCCCGTTTCCGGGCGATTTTTTTTTGCATTTCATGTAATTTTTCACGATCTTTCCAGCTACAAAATGCCGTAGACTCTCCTAAGAAAATTCCGCTCTCGGATTAAATATAAAAATGAGGGGTGTAACACGAGGACTTCCCAAGAGGTCACCCATCTTTGTACTACACTCGCCCAAGCACGTTTAACTTCGGAGTTCTGATGGGATTTGGTGCATTAGTGCTGGTATGATTGCACCGTTACATCCCTCGCATTAATTCTACGTAAGCCGCTCTCCCGCCTTCGAAAAAAACCCATATCTCTTCGCTCGTGCGCTGGTTCTGGGCGATCTTTTTTTTGTTTTCATGTAATTTTTCACGATCTTTCCAGCTGCAAAATGCCGTAGGCTCTCCTAAGAAAACTCCGCTCTCGGATCAAAAATAAAAATGAGGGGGTGCGCAAGACACGAGGACTTCCGAAGAGGTCACCCATCTTAGTACTACTCTCGCCCAAGCACGTTTAACTTCGGAGTTTTGATGGGATCTGGTGCATTAGTGCTGGTATAATCGCACCCGTTACATCCCTCGCATTAATTCTACGCAAGCCGCTCTCCCGCCTTCGAAAAAATCCATATCTCTTCGCGTCGTGCGCCCGTTCCGGGCTATTTTTTTTTGCATTTCATGTAATTTTTCATGATCTTTCCAGCTACAAAATGCCGTAGGCTCTCTAAGAAAATTCTGCTCTCGGATTAAAAATAAAAATGAGGGGTGCAACACGAGGACTTCCCAAGAGGTCATCCATCTTAGTACCCACTCTCGCCCAAGCACGTTTAACTTCGAAGTTCTGATGGGATCCGGTGCATTAGTGCTGGTATGATCACACCCGTTACGTCCCTCGCATTAATTCTATGTAAGCCGCTCTCCCGCCTTCGAAAAAAATGCATATCTCTTCGCTCGTGCGCCCGTTCCGGGCGATTTTTTTTTGCATGTTATGTAATTTTTCACGATCTTTCCAGCTACAAAATGCCGTAGGCTCTCGTAAGAAAATTCCGCTCTCGGATTAAAAATAAAAATGAGGGGTGCAACACGAGGACTTCCCAAGAGGTCACCCATCTTAGTACTACTCTCGCCCAAGCACGTTTAACTTCGGAGTTCTGATGGGATTCGATGCATTATGTGCTGGTATGATCGCACCCGTTACATCCCTCGCATTAATTCTACGTAAGCCGCTCTCCCCGCCTTCGAAAAAACCCATATCTCTTCGCTCGTGCGCTTGTTCCGGACGATCTTTTTTTTCATTTCATGTAGTTTTTCACGATCTTTCCAGCTGCAAACTGCCGTAGGCTCTCCTAAGAAAATTCCGCTCTCGGAATTAAAATAAAAATGAGGGGTGCAACACGAGGACTTCCCAAGAGGTCACCCATCTTAGTACTACTTTCGGCCAAACACGTTTAACTTCGGAGTTCTGATGGGATTCGGTGCATTAGTGCTGGTATGATTGCACCCGTTACATCCCTCGCATTAATTTTACGTAAGCCGCTCTCCCGCCTTCGAAAAAACCCATATCTCTTCGCTCGTGCGCTGGTTCCGGGCGATCTTTTTTTTGTTTTCATGTAATTTTTCATGATCTTTCCAGCTGCAAAATGTCGTAGCCTCTCCTAAGAAAACTCCGCTCTCGGATCAAAAATAAAAATGAGGGGTGCAACACGAGGACCTCCGAAGAGGTCACCCATCATAGTACTACTCTCGCCCAAGCACGTTTAACTTCGGAGTTCTGATGGGATCCGGTGCATTAGTGCTGGTATGATCGCACCCGTTACATCCCTCGCATTAATTCTACGTAAGTCGCTCTCCCGCCTTCGAAAAAATCCATATCTCTTCGCTCGTGCGCCCGTTCCGGGCTATTTTTTTTGCATTTCATGTAATTTTTCACGATCTTTTCCAGCTACAAATATCGTAGGCTCTTCTAAGAAAATTCCGCTCTCGGATTAAAAATAAAAATGAGGGTTGCAACACGAGGACTTCCCAAGAGGTCACCCATCTTAGTAGTACTCTCGCCGAAGCACGTTTAAATTCGAAGTTCTGATGGGATCCGGTGCATTAGTGTTGGTATGATCGCACCCGTTACGTACCTCGCATTAATTCTACGTAAGCCGCTCTCCCGCCTTCGAAAAAATGCATATCTCTTCGCTCGTGCGCCCGTTCCGGCGATTTTTTTTTGCATGTCATGTAATTTTTACGATCTTTCCAGCTACAAAATGTCGTAGGCTCTCCTAAGAAAATTCTGCTCTCGGATTAAAAATAAAAATGAGGGGTGCAACCCGAGGACTTCCCAAGAGGTCACCCATCTTAGTACCACTCTCGCCCAAACACGTTTAACTTCGAAGTTCTGATGGGATCCGGTGCATTAGGTGCTGGTATGATCGCACCCGTTACGTCCCTCGCATTAATTCTACGTAAGCTGCTCTCCCCGCCCTCGAAAAAATGCATATCTCTTCGCTCGTGCGCCCGTTCCGAGCGTTCTTTTTTTTCATTTCATGTAGTTTTTCACGATCTTTCCAGCTGTAAACAGCCGTAGGCTCTCCTAAGAAAATTCCGCTCTCGGATTAAAAATAAAAATGGGGGGTGCAACACGAGGACTTCCCAAGAGGTCACCCATCTTAGTACTACTCTCGCCCAAGCACGTTTAACTTCGGAGTTCTGATGGGATCCGGTGCATTAGTGCTGGTGTGATCGCACCCGTTACATCACTCACATTAATTCTACGTAAGCCGCTCTCCCGGCTTCGAAAAACCCATATCTCTTCGCTCGTGCGGCGCCCGTTCCGAGCGTTGTTTTTTTTTCATTTCATGTAGTTTTTCACGATCTTTCCAGCTGCAACAGCCGTAGGCTCTCCTAAGAAAATTCCGCTCTCGGATTAAAAATAAAAATGAGGGGTGCCACACGAGGACTTCCCAAGAGGTCACCCATCTTAGTACTACTCTCGCCCAAGCACGTTTAACTTCGGAGTTCTGATGGGATTCGGTGCATTAGTGCTGGTATGATCGCACCCTTTACATTCCTCGTATTAATTCTACGTAAGTCGCTCTCCCGTCCTCTCCGCCTTCGAAAAAGCCCATATCTCTTCGCTCGTGTGCCCGTTCCGGGCGATCTGTTTTTTCATTTCATGTAATTTTTCACGATTTTTTTCAGCTGCAAACAGCCGTAGGTTCTCCTAAGAAAATTTTGCTCTTGGATTAAAAATAAAAATGAGGGGTGCAACACGAGGACATCCCAAGAGGTCACCCATCTTAGTATTACTCTCGCCCATGCACGTTTAACTTCGAAGTTCTGATGGGATCCGGTGCATTAGTGCTGGTATGATCGCACCCGTTACATCCCTCACATTAAATCTACGTAAATCGCTCTCCCGCCCTCTCCGCCTTCGAAAAAACCCATATCTCTACTCTCGTGCGCCCGTTTCGGGCGATCTTTTTTTTCATTTCATGTAATTTTTCACGATCTTTTCAGCTGCAAATTGCCGTAGGCTCTCCTAAGAAAATTCCGCTCTCGGATTAAAAATGAAAATGAGGGGTGCAACACGAGGACTTCCAAAGAGGTCACCCATCTTAGTACTACTCTCGCCCAAGCACGTTTAACTTCGGAGTTCTGATGGGAACCGGGACATTAGTGCTGGTATGATCACACCCATTATATCCCTCGCATTAATTCTACGTAAGCCGCTCTCCCGCCTTCGAAAAAACCCATATCTCTTCGCTCGTGCGCCCGTTCCGGGCGATATTTTTTTCCATTTCATGTAATTTTTCACGATCTTTCCAGCTGCAAAATGCCGTAGGCTCTCCTAAGAAAATTCCGCTCTCGGATTAATAATAAAAATGGGGGGTGCAACACGAGGACTTCGCAAGAGGTCACCCATCTTAGTACTACTCTCGCCCAAGCACGTTTAACTTCGGAGTTCTGATGGGATTCGGTGCATTAGTGCTGGTATGATTGCACCCGTTACATCTCTCGCATTAATTCTACGTAAGCCGCTCTCCCGCCTTCGAAAAAACCCATATCTCTTCGCTCGTGTGCCCGTTCCGAGTGATCTTATTTTTGATTTCATGTAATTTTTACGATCTCTCCAGCTGCAAACAATCCTAGGCTCTCCTCAGAAAATTCCGCTCTCGGATTAAAAGTAAAAATGAGGGGTGCAACACGAGGACTTCCCGAGAGGTCACCCATCTTAGTACTACTCTAGCCCAAGCACATTTAACTTCGGAGTTCTGATGGGATCCGGTGCATTAGTGCTGGTATGATCGCACCCATTACATCCCTCGTATTAATTCTACGTAAGTTGCTCTGCCGTCCTCTCCGCCTTCGAAAAAGCCCATATCTCTTCGCTAGTGTGCCCGTTCCGGGCGATCTTTTTTTTCATTTCATGTAATTTTTCACGATCTTTCCAGCTGCAAACAGCCGTAGGCTCTCCTAAGAAAATTCTGCTCTCGGATTAAAAATAAAAGTGAGGGGTACAACACGAGGACTTCTCAAGAGGTCACCCATCTTAGTACTACTCTCACCCAAGCACGTTTAACTTCGAAGTTCTGATGGGATCCGGTGCATTAGTGCTGGTATGATCGCACCCGTTACATCCCTCGCATTAATTCTACGTAAACCGCTCTCCCGCCCTCTCCGCCTTCGAAAAAGCCCATATCTCTTCGCACGTGTGCTCGTTCCGGGCGATCTTTTTTTTGATTTCATGTAATGTTTGACGATCTTTCCAGCTGCAAACAGCCGTAGGCTCACCTAAGAAAATTCCGCACTCAGATTAAAATAAAAATGAGGGGGTGCAACACGAGGACTTCCCAAGAGGTCACCCATCTTAGTACTACTCTCGCCCAAGCACGTTTAACTTCGGAGTTCTGATGGGATCTGGTGCATTAGTGCTGGTATGATCGCACCCGTTACAACCCTCGCATTAATTCTATGTAAGCTGCTCTCCCGCCCTCTCCGCCTTTCGAAAAGGCCCATATCTCTTTGCTCGTGCGCCCATTCCGAGTGATCTTTTTTTTCATTTCATGTAATTTTTCACGATCTTTCCAGCTGCAAACTGCCGTAGGCTCTCGTAAGAAAATTCTGCTCTCGGATTAAAAATAAAAATGAAGGCTGCAACACGAGGACTTCCCAAGAGGTCACCGATCTTTGTACTACTCTCGCCCAAGCACGTTTAATTTCGGAGTTCTGAAGGGATCCGACGCATCAGTGCTGGTATGATCGCACCCGTTACATCCCTCGCATTATTCTATGTAAGCTGCTCTCCCGTCCTCTCCGCCATCGAAAAAACCCATATCTCTTCGCTCGTGTGCCCGTTCCGGGCGATCTTTTTTTTTGATTTCATGTAATTTTTCAAGATCTTTCCAGCTGCAAATAGCCGTAGGCACTCCTAGAAAATTCCGCTCTCGGATTAAAAATAAAAATGAGGCGTGCAACACAAGGACTTCCCAAGAGGTCACCCATCTTAGTACTACTCTCGCCCCAAGCACGTTTAACTTCGGAGTTCTGATGGGATCCAGTGCATTAGTGCTGGTATGATCGCACCCGATACATCCCTCACATTAATTCTACGTAAGCCGCTCTCCCGCCTTCGAAAAAACCCATATCTCTTCGCTCGGGCGCCCGTTCCGGGTGATCTTTTTTTTCATTTCATGTAATTTTTCACGATCTTTCCAGCTGCAAAATGTCGTAGGCTCTCCTAAGAAAATTCCGCTCTCGGATTAAAAATAAAAATGAGGGGTGCAACACGAGGATTTCCCGAGAGGTCACCCATGTTAGTACTACTCTAGCCCAAGCACGTTTAACTTCGGAGTTCTGATGGGATCCGGTGCATTAGTGCTGGTATGATCGCACCCATTACATCACTCGTATTAATTCTACGTAAGTCGCTCTCCCGTCCTCTCCGCCTTCGAAAAAGCCCATATCTCTTCGCTCGTGTGCCCGTTCCGAGCGATCTTTTTTTTCATTTCATGTAATTTTTCACGATCTTTTCAGCTGCAAACTGCCGTAGGCTCTCCTAAGAAAATTCCGCTCTCGGATTAAAAATAAAAATGAGGGGGTGCAACACGACGACTTCCTAAGAGGTCACCCATCTTAGTACTACTCTCGCCCCAAGCACGTTTAACTTTGGAGTTCTAATGGGAACCGGTGCATTAGTGCTGGTATGATCGCACCCGTTACTCCCTCGCATTAATTCTACGTAAGCCGCTCTCCCGCCTTCGAAAAAACCCTTATCTCTTCGTTCATGCGCCCGTTCCGGGCGATCTTTTTTTCCATTTCATGTAATTTTTCACGATCTTTCCAGCTGCAAAATGCCGTAGGCTCTCCTAAGAAAATTCTGCTCTCAGATTAAAAATAAAAATGAGGGGGTGCAACACGAGGACTTCGCAAGAGGTCACCCATCTTAGTACTACTCTCGCCCAAGCATGTTTAACTTCGGAGTTCTGATGGGATCCGGTGCATTAGTGTTGGTATGATTGCACCCGTTACATCTCTCGCATTAATTCTACGTAAGCCGCTCTCCCGCCTTCGAAAAAACCCATATCTCTTCGCTCGTGTGCCCGTTCCGAGCGATCTTTTTTTGATTTCATGTAATTTTTACGATCTTTCCAGCTGCAAAAAGCCGTAGGCTCTCCTAAGAAAATTCCGCTCTTGGATTAAAAGTAAAAATGAGGGGGTGCAACACGAGGACTTCCCGAGAGGTCACCCATCTTAGTACTACTCTAGCCCAAGCACGTTTAACTTCGGAGTTCTGATGGGATCCGGTGCATTAGTGCTGGTATGATCGCACCCATTACATCCCTCGGATTAATTCTACGTAAGTTGCTCTCCCGTCCTCTCCGCCTTCGAAAAAGCCCATATCTCTTCGCTCGTGTGCCCGTTCCGGGCGATCTTTTTTTCATTTCATGTAATTTTTCACGATCTTTCCAGCTGCAAACAGCCGTAGGCTCTCCTAAGAAAATTTTGCTCTCGGATTAAAAATAAAAGAGAGGGGTGCAACACGAGGACTTCCCAAGAGGTCACCCATCTTAGTACTACTCTCGCCCGAAGACGTTTAACTTTGTAGTTCTGATGGGATCCGTTGCATTAGAGCTGGTATGATCGCACTCGTTACATGCATCGCATTAATTTTACATTAATCGCTCTCCCGCCCTCTCCGCCTTCGAAAAAGCCCATAACTCTTCGCTTGTGCGCCCGTTCCGGGCGATCTTTTTTTTTTCATTTCATGTAATTTTTCACAATTTTTCCAGTTGCAAACTGCCGTAGGCTCTCCTAAGAAAATTTCGCTCTCGGATTAAAAATAAAATAAGGGGTGCAACACGAGGACTTCCCAAGAGGTCACCCATCTTAGTACTACTCTCGCCCAAGCACATTTAACTTCGGAGTTCTGGTGGGATCCGGTGCATTAGTGCTGGTATGATCGCACCCGTTACATCACTCGCATTAATTCTACATAAGCCGCTCTCCCGCCTTCAAAAAAACCAATATCTCTTCGCTCGTGCGCCCGTTCCGGGCGATCTTTTTTTTCATTTCATGTAGTTTTTCACGATCTTTCCAGCTGCCAAACTGCCGTAGGCTCTCCTAAGGAAATTCTGCTCTCGGATTAAAATAAAAATAAGGGGTGCAACACGAGGACTTCGCAAGAGGTCACCCATCTTAGTACTACTCTCGCCCAGCACGTTAAACTTCGGAGTTCTGATGGGATCCAGTGCATTAGTTATGGTATGATCGCACCCATTACATCCCTCGCATTAATTCTACGTAAGCCGCTCTCCCGTCCTCTCCGCCTTCGAAAAAACCCATATCTCTTCGCTCGTGTGCCCGTTCCGTGCGATCTTTTTTTTGATTTCATGTAATTTTTCACGATCTTTCCAGCTGCAAACAGCCGTAGGCTCTCCTAAGAAAATTCCGGTCTCGGATTAAAAATAAAAATGAGGGGGTGTAACACGAGGACTTCCTAAGAGGTCACCCATCATAGTACAACTCTCGCCCAAGCACGTTTAACTTCGGAGTTCTGATGGGAACCGGTGCATTAGTGCTGGTATGATCGCACCCGTTACATCCCTCGGATAAATTCTACGTAAGCCGCTCTCCTGCCTTCGAAAAAACCCATATCTCTTCGCTTGTGCGCCCGTTCCGGGTGATCTTTTTTTCCATTTCATGTAATTTTTCACGATCTTTCCAGCTGCAAAATGTCGTAGGCTTTCCTAAGAAAATTCCGCTCTCGGATTAAAAATAAAAATGAGGGGTGCAACACGAGGACTTCGCAAGAGGTCACCCATCTTAGTACTACTCTCGCCCAAGCACGTTTAACTTCGGAGTTTTGATGGGATCCGGTGCATTAGTGCTGGTATGATCGCACCCGTTACATCCCTCGCATTAATTCTACGTAAGCCGCTCTCCCGCCCTTCGAAAAAACCCATATCTCTTCGCTCGTGCGCCTGTTCCGGGTGATCTTTTTGTTCATTTCATGTAGTTTTTCACGATCTCTCCAGCTGCAAACTGCCGTAGGCTCTCCTAAGAAAATTCCGCTCTCGGATTAAAAATAAAAATGAGGGGTGCAACACGAGGACTTCCCAAGAGGTCACCCATCTTAGAACTACTCTCGCCCAAGCACGTTTAACTTCGGAGTTCTGATGGGATCCGGTGCATTAGTGCTGGTATGATCGCACCCGTTTCATCGCTCGCATTAATTCTACGTAAGCCGCTCTCCCGCCCTCTCCGCCTTCGAAAAAGCCCATATCTCTTCGCTCGTGCGCCTGTTCCGGGCGATCTTTATTTTCATTTCATGTAATTTTTCACGATCTTTCCAGCTGCAAACTGCCGTAGGCTCTCCTAAGAAAATTCCGCTCTCGGATTCAAATAAAAATGAGGGATGCAACACGAGGACTTCCCAAGAGGTCACCTAGCTTAGTACTACTCTCGTCCAAGCATGTTTAACTTCGAAGTTCTGATGGGATATGGTGCATTAGTGCTGGTATGATCGCACCAGTTACGTCCCTCGCTTTAATTCTACTTAAGCCGCGCTCCCGCCCTCCCCGCCTTCGAAAAAAGCCCATATCTCTTTGCCTGTGCGCCCGTTCCGAGCGATCTTTTTTTTCAATTCATGTAATATTTCACGATCTTTCCAGCTTCAAACTGCCGTAGGCTCTCCTAAGAAAATTCTGGCTCTCGGATTAAAGATAAATATGAGGGGTGCAACACGAGGACTTCCCAAGAGGTCACCCATCTTAGTACTACTCTCGCCAAGCACGTTTAACTTTGGAGTTCTGATGGGATCCGGTGCATTTGTGCTGGTATGATCGCACCCATTACATCCCTCGCATTAATTCTACGTAAGCCGCTCTCCCGCCCTCTCCGCCTTCGAAAAAGCCCATATCTCTTCGCTCGTGCGCCCGTTCCGGGCGATCTTTTTTTTCATTTCATGTAATTTTTCATGATCTTTCAAGCTGCAAACCGTTGTAGGCTCTCCTAAGAAAATTCCGCTCTCGGATTAAAAATTAAAATGAGGGGTGCAACACAAGGACTTCGCAAGAGGTCACCCATCTTAGTACTACTCTCGCCCAAGCACGTTTAAATTCGGAGTTCTGATGGGATCCGGTGCATTAGTGCTGGTATGATTGCACCCGTTACATCACTCGCATTAATTCTACGTAAGCCACTCTCCCGCCTTCGAAAAAACCCATATCTCTTCGCTCGTGCGCCCGTTCCGAGCGTTCTTTTTTTTCATTTCATGTAGTTTTTCACGATCTTTCCAGCTGCAAACAGCCGTAGGCTCTCCTAAGAAAATTCCGCTCTCGGATTAAAAATTAAAATGAGGGGTGCAACACGAGGACTTCCCAAGAGGTCACCCATCTTAGTACTACTCTCCCCTAAGCACGCTTAACTTCGAAGTTCTGAAGGGATCCGATGCATTAGTGCTGGTATGATCGCACCCGTTACGTCCCTCGCATTAATTCTACGTAAGCCACTCTCCCGCCTTCGAAAAAACCCATATCTCTTCGGTCGTGTGCCTGTTTCGGTCGATCTTTTTTTTGTTTTCATGTAATTTTTCACGATCATTCCAGCTGCAAACAACCGTAGGCTCTCCTAAGATAATTTCCCTCTCGGATTAAAAATAAAAATGAGAGGTGCAACACGAGGACTTCCAAAGAGGTCACCCATCTTAGTACTACTCTCGCCCAAGCACGTTTAACTTCGGAGTTCTGATGGGATCCGGTGCATTAGCGCTGGTATGATCGCATCCATTACATCCCTCACATTAATTCTACGTAAGCCGCTCTCCCACCTTCGAAAAAACCCATATCTCTTCGCTCGTAGCGCCCATTCCGGGCGAAATTTTTTTCATTTCATATAATTTTTCACGATCTTTCCAGCTGCAAACTGCCGTAGGCTCTCCTACGAAAATTCCGCTCTCGTATTAAAAAAAAAATGAGGGGTGCAACACGAGGACTTCCCAAGAGGTCACCCATCTTAGTACAACTCTCGCCCAAGCACGTTTAACTTTGGAGTTCTGATGGGATCCGTTGCATTAGTGCTGGTATGATCGCACACATTACATCCCTCGTATTAATTCTACATAAGCCGCTCTCCCGTCCTCTCCGCCTTCGAAAAAGCCCATATCTCTTCGCTCGTGTGCCCGTTCCGGGCGATCTTTTTTTTCATTTCATGTAATTTTTCACGATCTTTCCAGCTGCAAACAGCCGTGGGATCTCCTCAGAAAATTTCGCTCTCAGATTAAAAATAAAAATGAGGGGTGCAACACAAGGACTTCGCAAGAGGTCACCCATCTTAGTACTACTCTCGCCCAAGCACGTTTAAATTCGGAGTTCTGATGGGATCCGGTGCATTAGTGCTGGTATGATTGCACCCGTTACATCCCTCGCATTAATTCTACGTAAGCCGCTCTCCTAGCTTCGAAAAAACCCATATCTCTTCGCTCGTTGCGCCCGTTCCGGGCGATCTTTTTTTTCATTTCATGTAATTTTTCACGATCTTTCCAGCTGCAAAATGTCGTAGGCTCTCCTGAGAAAATTTCGCTCTCGGATTAAAATTAAAAATGAGGGGTGCAACACGAGGACTTCCCAAGAGGTCACCCATCTTAGTACTACTCTCGCCCAAGCATGGTTAACTTCGGAGTTCTGATGGGATCCGATGCATTAGTGCTGGTGTGATCGCACCCGTTACATCACTCGCATTAATTCTACGTAAGCCGCTCTCCCGCCTTCGAAAAAACCCATATCTCTTCGCTCGTGCGCCCGTTCCGAGCGTTCTTTTTTTTCATTTCATGTAGTTTTTCACGATCTTTCCAGCTGCAAACAGCCGTAGGCTCTCCTAAGAAAATTTCGCTCTCGGATAAAAAATTAAAATGAGGGGTGCAACACGAGGACTTCCCAAGAGGTCACCGATCTTAGTACTACTCTCGCCCAAGCACGTTTAACTTCGGAGTTCTGATGGGAACCGGTGCATTAGTGCTGGTATGATCGCACCCGTTACGTCCCTCGCATTAATTCTATGTAAGCCACTCTCCCGCCTTCGAAAAAACCCTTATCTCTTCGCTCGTGTGCCCGTTTCGGTCGATCTTTTTTTTGTTTTCATGTAATTTTTCACGATCATTCCAGCTGCAAACAACTGTAGGCTCTCCTAAGATAATTTCCCTCTCGGATTAAAAATAAAAATGAGAGGTGCAACACGAGGAATTCCAAAGAGGTCACCCATCTTAGTACTACTCTCGCCCAAGCACGTTTAACTTCAGAGTTCTGATGGGATCCGGTGCATTAGCGCTGGTATGATCGCATCCATTACATCCCTCATATTAATTCTACGTAAGCCGCTCTCCCACCTTCGAAAAAACCCATATCTCTTCGCTCGTACGCCCATTCCGGGCGATTTTTTTTTCATTTCATATAATTTTTCACGATCTTTCCAGCTGCAAACTGCCGTAGGCTCTCCTACGAAAATTCCGCTCTCGTATTAAAAAAAAAATGAGGGGTGCAACACGAGGACTTCCCAAGAGGTCACCCATCTTAGTACAACTCTCACCCAAGCACGTTTAACTTCGGAGTTCTGATGGGATCCGTTGCATTAGTGCTGGTATGATCGCACACATTACATCCCTCGTATTAATTCTACGTAAGCCGCTCTCCCATCCTCTCCGCCTTCGAAAAAGCCCATATCTCTTCGCTCGTGTGCCTGTTCCGGGCGATCTTTTTTTTCATTTCATGTAATTTTTCACGATCTTTCCAGCTGCAAACAGCCGTAGGATCTCCTAAGAAAATTTCGCTCTCGGATTAAAAATAAAAAGGAGGGGTGCAACACAAGGACTTCGCAAGAGGTCACCCATCTTAGTACTACTCTCGCCCAAGCACGTTTAACTTCGGAGTTCTGATGGGATCCGGTGCATTAGTGCTGGTATGATCGCACCTGTTACTTTCCTCGCATTAATTCTACGTAAGCCGCTCTCCCGCCTTCGGAAAAACCCATATCTCTTCGCTCGTGCGCCCGTTCCGGGCGATCTTTTTTGTCATTTCATGTAATTTTTACGATCTTTCCAGCTGCAAACTGCCGTAAGCTCTCCTAAGAAAATTTCGCTCTCGGATTAAAAATAAAAATGAGGGGTGCAACACGAGGACTTCCCAAGAGGTCACCCATCTTAGTACTACTCTCGCCCAAGCACGTTTAACTTCGAAGTTCTGATGGGATCCGGTGCATTAGTGCTGGTATAATCGCACCCGTTACATCCCTCGCATTAATTCTACGTAAGCCGCTCTCCCGCCCTCTCCGCCTTCGAAAAAACCCATATCTCTTCCCTCGTGCGCCCGTTCCGGGCGATCTTTTTTTTCATTTAATGTAATTTTTCACGATCTTTTCAGCTGCAAACTGCCGTAGGCGGTTTGGCGATGCTAATTTCTTGAAAAAAGGCTTTTTTTTGTAGTTTTTCTCATTTCTTTGTATTTTGTGTGTTGTTTTTTGAAATGTTTGTATTTTTTGCTTGTTTTAAGTTAATATTTCATTGGTTTTACTTGTTATAGCGTTATTATTTAGTATGTTATAGTTAAAGTATATTAGTTTGAGTTTTTTGGTGTTAATGTTGGATTTGATGTAAATTATGGTATTTTTCATTATTATTTACTAAGGTTTACATAATGCATATAACGTTAGGGTTTATTAAAGTTTTTACTTTAGTTTTAGGTTAATTAACTATAAACATCATGCTAATCATCAACCAAATGCAATAATCAATTCCAAATAGATGAGTAACTAAATAAAAAGTAAAAATAAAATTAAAAAAATCAAAATAAAATCTTAATGGCCGATTTTGGGCAAGCGATGGCCGATTGGCTGTTCATTAGCCAAAACTGGCCATCTACCCCTAGACAACTTGAAAATCACATAGTTTTTTTTTAAATCAAAAGGATAAAGCCCAAACCTAAGAACAAATGTAAAAATGAATGAGAAAGGTGTTTTTAAAAGTGTTTGGCTATTTGGCTTTACAATTTTGGGAGGATCACAAAAAGAAACATGAGATGCTTGAAGATAATTGATTAAAAGGGTTTAAACAAAAGGGATTTGAGAAAGAGGTGAAATTAGACTAAAATGGTAAATCAAATGGTGAAATTCTTTAAAATGGACGTTGGTTATAACCTTGAACTTTTATTTTAAATAACTTAACTAAAATGATGTTTTTGAGGCTTTTAAACACCTTTGAAATGAGTGAAATTTAGTGTTATATAACCTATGTGAAAGTCATGCAAATGATTTAAGCTTGGAATTCATTATGAAAAGGAAGTTAAAAAACTCATATAGTAAGGAACATGACTAAATACATGCCTATATATATATATATACCCATATTCCTCTCTACTTTTAAAATAAGCCTTGAACTAGTCCATGTAAGAACCAACTTGGTTGTGCGGCCACTCTATATGGTGATGTTGACCGTTGAAGTCCTATTTTTTAATTTTAAATTTATTTTACATATGTTAAGGCAATACTTCAAACAAAACTTGTTAAGATACCTTAAAAAGACTTTTAAAACAAATATGAATACATAATATTTATACTAAATCTAAATCATTATCAATTTTATCCAAAATCATAAAAAATGGAAGCAATGTTCTCAAAGTTTTAAGCAAAGAGCTCCTTTTTAGTAAACTTAGGATCCTGGTTATCTAATGTACATAATAAATGATTGTAATATTAATTCAAGAGTGTTAGAAAAAAAAACCAAATAAGGATTTTTTGAATAATATTATGAAAGTATTGAATGGACAATGATGTTAATATTATGATGATATGAACACAATTGATAAATGGAATAATGTTAAGAATAAATACATATACTATCAAATGAAAGCAATATCATGTTCAAGACATGGAAGGTCTTGGTAAATTGTAAGACTATATCTGGAACATAACATTTCATCCTATGTGATGGGATATAAGACCATGCTTGGGTATGGCATTCAAAATAAATTAACATAATTAAGACTTTTGCTCTTTTGGAGTAATGCATTGCTATTATCGGCCATGGTATTAATTATATTATCTTTGAGAAAAAGCTTATGAAGCCTTTGGGGTCCAAGTGGTGCTCCTAATAAGTTTTCATATCCATACTAAATTATAAGGCCTTTAGGATGGTGTGAGCTCTAGCCACACCAATATCTACTTGTTTATGTTATGTAATATGTAGTATGCCAAAATTATTTTGAATGTTTCTGAACCTTGATGTGTTCTAAAAAACTTTGAGATATATTTTAAAGCTTTAATAATGAGTTGCCATAGATGTTAAAATATATATACATATACATATTGAAAGGACTTGAGCATGAACTCATATGGATTATTTGACAAGTATGACTTGGTAATGTTGGTGTACTTGGCAACAAGAATCTTAGTTGAGCTTAAATGAAAGTACTTGTTAATATATTATAAGGTGAAAAGCTACTACGTGTAATGTAAAAAGTATGATGAAATACAATACACCATTCTTAATAGGTTTTTGAATCACCATTCTTAATAGGTTTTTGAATCTTGTTCTTCAAAAATCCTCTAAAGATCTTCAATTAATCAATTAAGCAAAAGGGGAATTTTTATAGAGAATGTTTTTTCAAAACAATTCATAATGAAAAAGAGTCAAGAATTCTTTTTTAAGAAAAATCAACTAAAAGCCAAAATACAATTTGGCGTAGAGAAAATATCAAAGTAAAATTGTGCATAAAAGTACAACTCCTTCCATATGCTACCCCTTAAAGGAGCCAAAATACCTCATTTTATAGTGAAACAATCCTTCAAATCCTATGTATCAATTGATTCCTAAAAGACTTCTATTTCGTTAAAAATATTAGATAAATATCAAAAATAATTTTAAGAAAATTTTAGACCAATCAAGATTCAAGAAAAAGATATTTTTATTTTCTGAAAAATCAGAAAACTAGATGGAATAGGTCTAATTCCGATTGGAATTGTGAAATTTCAATTAGAATTGCATAATTTTGATCAGAATTATGTAATTCCAACCACTTTTTTTTAACTTTTAATTATAAAAAGGTCACTGAAAGAATTTAAGTTTTGCAATTAGGTCCTTAAAAAGCATTACAATTTAGTCCATGAAAACATTAAATTCTTTCTTCGAAAAAAATGCAATAAGACCTTTGAAGTTTCAAAGTTCAAGTATTGAATACCTATTCATGACATTTTCATCATTGGAGTCCTTTGTCGCATCCATAACTCATCATCTCAAAATTGGGTGCTTATAGTTTCCCCCCTTTGTCACTATTTTCTTGACAAATTGCAGCAAAGCAAACTAGCACTCAATTTCTTAATTGAAAGTTAGGATACTTACCTGTGCTCCATGAAGCATTTGCTTATGAACTTGCTATACTCGAATGTACAACATTAATTTATAAGGACATATTATACTCAGTCGTATGATATTGACTATGCTCGGTTGTACAGTCTTGTATAAAAGGGATACATTGCACTCCATCATACAATATGGACTATACTCAGACGTATAGCCTAAATAGAAAGATACACCACACTCGGTTGTATGATGTTAATTGAAAATACATTGTACTCGATTGTACAATGTCGACTACACTCAGACGTATAGTCTGAATTGAAAATGATACATCACACTCGGTTGTATGATGCCGACTACACTCAGTCGTATAGTCTTGATTTGAATTGATACATCACACTCGTTCGTATGATGCCGATTATAAGCGGTCATATAATCTTGATTGAAAATACATTGCACTCGATCGTACAATGCTGACTACACTCGGTCATATAGTCTTGATTTGAAATGATATATCACACTTGGTCGTATGATGCAAATTATACTTAGTTATATAATCTTAATTGAAAATACATTGCACTCGGTCATACAATGTTGACTATACTCGGTCATACAATCTTAATTGAAAAAATACATCACACTCGGTCGTATGATGCCGATTATACTCGATCGTATAATCTTTAATTAAAAGTACATTATACTCAATCATACAATGCTGACTACATTCGGTCGTATAGTCTGAGTTAAAAAAATACATCACACTCAGTCGTATGATGCCGATTATACTCGGTCGTATAGTCTTGATTGAAAGTACATTGTACTTAATCATACAATGTTGACTACACTCAGACGTATAGTCTGAATTCTCTTATGCGATTATGCTGCAATCCATAATTGCTCGCGATTAGCTACAACCCTTTCATTGCTCACTGATGATGCTGCAACCCATAATTGCTCGCAATTAGTTGCAACCCTGTTGTTGCTCACTGATGATTTTGTAATCCATAATTGCTCATGATTAGCTATAACCCTTTCATTGCTCACTGATGATGCTACAATCCATAATTACTCACGATTAGTTATAACCCTTTCATTGCTCACTGATGATGCTATAATTCATAATTGCTCGCGATTAGCTACAACCATTTTATTGCTCATTGATGATGCTGCAATCCATAATTGCTTGTGATTAGTTGCAACCCTTTCATTGCTCACCGATGAAGCTGCAATCTATAATTGCTTGTGATTAGCTGTAACCCTTTCATTACTCACTGATGATGCTACAATCCATAATTGCTCACAATTTTATCTTTGGTTGTTTGAGTTGAATGCTTTGAATTCTTTATGCTAACTGACTTTGAATTTTATTGTATTAACTAATTAGAATTTCTTTGCTAACTGATTTCAATTTCGCTGTGCTAACCATCTCTACAAGTTAGGTGCTCTTTCTTCTGGATTTGCAATTCCTACAAACTTGTTGAAGTTAGTTTCGATCATGATGAATGTACAAAAGTACATTTATAACATTTAAAATTTATGAGAAAATTCATCACTTTTCACAAGACAGCATGTACTCAGTGAATCTCACTATTTTTAATTTTCATGACTATCATTTATTTGCCATTTGCAAAAGTTAGAGGCATTGTTAACCATCCTATGTTGAGAGCATATCTTTTACCAAGTGAAGAGCTTACTTCCACACCTAATTTTAGGGAGAATTTTCTAAACAAAACTCATGGAAATTAAGCATAAACATAACAATTTATGAGAATCAAAATAACCTTTAAATTATTTTTGTACTTTCCTTCCTTATTCGAGTATTCCCCCTCTTTTCTCATATTACTCAATATGGATACCGTTCAAAAGGTCCTTCGGATACTCATTCTCATATAAAGTATTGGAGTAAATAGAGTAATTTTTGGCATGGTCCTCTTTTAGTATTCCCCTGCCTTTCTTATATTACTTAGCACAGATACTGTAAGAGGTTTCATGTTGATACTCTTGCTCATTTTGGAGCATTGGAGTAAATTATGTTTGCTCTTCTATCGATTCTCCTCTTAGTATTCCCCTGCCTTTCTCATATTACTCAATATGGATACCATCAAGGGATTTGTACTCATACTCATTTCTGAGCATTGGAGTAGATTATATGCACATTTATCATTTAAAAGACTATAATGATACTTTGAAATTCAAGCAATTTATGCTTCATGTCCAGAGATTTTGTTTTTGCATTTTCTTTGCTTCATTTGGGTGTAAAGCAAGCATTAGATTGATTAGAGTTTACAAACTCTCAGCACAAAACTATTAACTACTCATCTGAATTCTATGAGGTTAATAAAAGAAAGCCACTATGATTAAAAGTCATAAGGTAGGCTTTTTGCACATGATCTCATGAAGTGGATGAATTTACTTTCAATTTGTGAATTTTATGATTGAGATGGTATTTTATTACAAAATCTAAGGAATTAGAGTTCTGTTACTTCCTTTTATCTTGATGAGTGTTTGCTATGCAAGATGATACTTCTAATGAATGATTAGCATTTGTAACCTTTCCCATTCTTATTGATGCATTAGTTCCTTTCACCTTCTTCATTCTCTTTTGTTCTTCCCTACACAAAATACCATAAGTTAGTATGGTCTATTCGTAAGTGAATAAATTTTTTCAAAATGCAATGTTATTCTTTTTTGCATTCTTCCCTTTAGATTTGTCTCTAATCGCAGGGTCATGATACTCCACCATTGAAGTTATGGCTTTAGGTTGCATTTGTATTTCCACTATTCCATTAATGCTATGGTAGAGGGATTCATTTCTCTTCATGACATCTCCTGCAAGAAAGGCTCAGGAGTTAGAGATCTTATTTCATGATCAAATAATTTTTCAAAGTGCATTCATTTTAAGTTTAGAGTGCATTCTTCCCTTTTATAGGGCTGACAAATGTATTGCTAGCATGTTGGACCTTCTCATTACCATATTCTGTACCCTACACTAGTCTGACTATTATAGAGAGATATTCCAAATGATACGCTAGATGAGACTATGGAGATGGATGTTGAATCTGAGGAGCTTGAGCATCCTATCTAGCCTCTTGATGGATCTTTAAGCTAACTTTCTCTTTACTTCTCAAGAACATCCCTCTCTTCTCTTTCAGAGCTCTTTTTCCCTTTTTTTTTTACCTCAACTTGCTAAGAGTTGCTAACCTCCTTTTCTCTCTCTAATATCCCTTTTTTAGTCACTAATCTTAGACAAGACATTAACTTTTTATTCCCTATCATTATGCCTTTTTTCTTTACCTTTCCTTACTTAAAAAGTCTCATTTTAATGCAATATTCAGGCATGTAAAGGTATGGGCCTCTAACTAGACCAACATTGTCACCTCTACATTTAATGCAAATGCAAGTGGCTAGTGAAGAGGCGGTGCCTCTTTGATGAGGCATCACCTCATCATGTAGAGGCAGTGCCTCATCACGTAGAGGCGGTGCCTCATCATTGAGGCTCTACCTTACTAGCCCTGACCCAGAATTAGTCCTTTGGGCCAAAATGGGCTTGGGCTCTATAGGGATAGAAATTTAAGTTTTTAGGTCCATTTTTAAGGAGGTTTTGGGCTTCTCTTGCATTCAATCTTCACACATTCTCATCATTGGGCTTCATTGTAGGTCGATTAAATTGAGCATCAACAGTTCACCCCTTATTATAGGTCGATTCAACTAGGTGTCTACAACCTATAGCTATTACTCCACTAGAAGCTGGAGCATCACAAAGAATAATTTTTCTTCCATAATTCTTGTTCAAAGAGCCATATATACATAATCTATATTTAATTATAAATGTGTACATTATAAGCCGTTAAGTTTGGTGCACAACCAAATAAAATATTATAGATTTATTATATCTTGTACTCCTTGTACCTGGAAGATTTTCAATCATATCCTGCATCTAAGTTTGGTGCATATCCACCATAAATCATAAGATATATATTATTGCCAAGATTAAAGGTGTTTATGGAGATTCCTTACATTGTGAGGAAAGTTAATGTATAGAGTTATAGTTTAACCACTATTCTTGAAGACATATTGACTGAGACATGCAAGCATACCTCATACACTACTTCATTACCTAACTTAACCTTGCCAATAAAATTTCTATCTATGGTGCTAGCAGTCATGGAAAGCACCCAAAGTGCAACATTTAGGACTAATTTTAATAAAGGACCTAAATTACTAGCAAAATTAGATATGAGTACACTAACTGTGCTAGTTACATGTGCTCCAAGGTGAATGCCATCCAGTTAAGAACTCAAATCTCTTTTCAGGAATCACTAAATAGACCCCTTTATAGAACCTACAATGAGTAGTGCACAATTGATGTAATATTTAGAGATCTTTCCCCATCTTTAAAAATATCAAACCAACCAATCACTAAATGACTTCATTTCCCAAACATATTAAAGAAGAAAAAATTTTTAAGATCAAGTTTTAAGTATAATTCTTTCTTCCTATAGTTCTCCTCCCAAACTTTTCTAAATTACAAATAACATTTGTATATGATCCTCAATACATCAACTAAATCCACCATTATTAGCCAAATATGTCCAAATTCAACTGGAATTTTAATTTGAATTTATAATTAACTCAATGAAGCATATATAATAATAGTCATAATAATTAAGAACAATCAAGATAATTAAAGAATCAGAGGTGACAATATCTCCATCGACCAACATAAGGACATAGCCAATAGGATTGAGCTTCAAGAACACTTTTTTAGTAGAATAAATTAATTTTTTTTTTTAAAAAGAGAGAATTAAAAGGAATACCAAGAATGAATTGGTCCCCTTCGAGTAAGTTAACGAGTATATAATAGTAACAATGACTTGCAAATCAAATCAAAACAAATTGAAAATAAATTAATAAAAGAATCTAGAATCATTATATTTGTAAAGATGGTACTTGTCTTATGCATTTTATCTAAAAGGTTGGGTGCTTTAAATAATTAGCCTCTTGAAAGACGGTTCTTAACTTGGTATTGTAGTGAAAAATATTGGGATCAAAACAACTTTTGGTGATTTGGGCATTGATAGAGATTATTGCATTTTGGTGAGAGATTTTTGGAGGTTAAGAGAATGCTAAAAAAGAATTTTTATGGATAAGGCTAAAGCAACTTCAGGTGCAGCCACCACTTGAATATCTCAACCTTGTCACTATTACTTCTAGTTTAATGTGTGATTACATGCTAAACACTAAACAAGTTTTTTAAAAGAGAAAAGAAAAATTTTTTGCATTGTAAAGGAGATAGTACCCAAAAAAATATAGATATGAATGCACTAAAACATCAACATAGACATGAGAAATGTTATTGTATTGCAATATAGAGTAGCGTCGAACATCACAACTAACAAATAATATTGAAATTTAGACAAATAAAGAATGCACTAATATAGAAAATTGAGAGCAAAACAAAAATTAACCCTTATCTAAATAAACTACAATATATTGAATAGATAATAATCTAAATGAACAATTTTTGGATAAACTTGCCCTAAAACTGATATTTTTACCAATGAAGAAGAAAAACAATGAAGGAAAATCTTTAGGATTGGAATATAGGACAACTAAATATTTTTTAAAAAAAGCTTTCGACTTCATTTGATAAACCTTAAGCATCTCCCCCTCAAAAACTTTGCACTTTCTTCCAAGCAATGCATTTATATAAGCATATATGTATTGTAATCAAAAAATTTATTTTTTTTAAATAATAATAATAAAAGAAGAAGAAAAAGAAGAAGAAGGTAATGGTAACTATTGGCAAAACATTGGGAAATCATCAAGTCTTGTGAAATGCATTGTTGAAAGAAGCTAATTTTTTTTTTCTTTTTTTAATGAATAGAGAAAAATTAAAGAAAGAAAGGAGTTGTGTTATTAAATGAATCAATCAATGAAAATCAACTCTTCATTTTCTACACAATTATTGATTTGTTACATTAAAGGAAGTGGGGAATTAAAACTTGAAAGCACACTGAATTAATGGACAGAAAAGTAGAAGGTAAAAGAAAGAAGTTGAAGTAGGGGAGTGAAAATTAAGAGATCATCTATGTAACTTTAAAAGTAACACATGGCACTTTGTGTATAAGATGAAAAAATTCATGCACTTAGTTATTATACATTCTATATAGATATTTGTTTATTTCCTATGTTAATTAGAAGATTATTAAATTATGATTATGCATGTTTGAATTTATTATTTGCATTAGTTCATTTATCAATTTTTTACTATTATGATATGTGGACCTAATATTTACTTGTGGTTAAATTTTATTAATTAATATGCTATGTTATTGATTTATTTGTTATGTACATACATGTCATGTTAATGATTGAGAATAGATAATGAATATTGTTGTCTAACCTCTATCTTGCAAAATTTATTTTAGAATAGTACTAAATTTATTTTTTGTCATTTTTCCTTTCTATTTTTTTGATGTATTTACTAGAAAAAGTCATGTATAAATTATAAATTTAATTGTTTCAATTTGGTTACGGTATGTGTATTACATATCAGTTTTTACTAAATGAGAAATAACCAAGTATAAATATTTTTCAAATCTAGATCTCTAACGAAGTGTGACAATTCTTCAATTTTAAAGTTCTTTAATTTGATTTCATGAATACTTTGGTGGTGATTCTTTTTTCAAGAGATATTTTTTGGAATCTAAAAGGTGTCTTTGAGTCCTCTAAATGCTACAATCACATCTAATCACCTTAAAATGAAAATCTAACTCGCTTATAACTATATTCTTTTTCTCACTCTTATAATCGTAGATCTCTTCTCTTGCCTTTCTTATTTTTTCAATTAAATTGAATTTATCATTATTGTAGTGGGTTTATTTTTTCATCTACTGATATTTTGATTACAGATGCCACTGAGAAATTAAAGAACTTTGCACTTTGAAAACCCAACTACCAATTAGAGTTGTTGTTATTTGCATTAATAATATGAAATACTTCTTAAATTTAAAATTATAAATGTTGTTAATGATAATTATATATTTTTCTAATCTTATTTGATTTATATACTTATAGATTTCTATTTGTACTAAAAATTAACACCCATAAATTCTATAGCCTAAGATTCAAATATAATTAATTAATTAATTGCACAGTTATAAAAGAAGTAGAAGTTGAGAAGGAGTTAAGAATGTGGAAAAGGAGTAGTTAATTATTAGGAAAGAAGGTAATAGATAAAAGGAGTTTCCGACGACAAATGGAGGACTCATCATCAACAACATACGTAGACAACTTCTACAAAAAAAAAAAAAAACACAGAACTTCAACAATAACAACATATTCTAATCTTTTCTTCTTTGCTTTAATTTTCATTTGATATTCTTATTCTTGTTCAGGAAAATTCTCATTTAAGAATTAATTTCCTATTATTTTCAAAAGAGTCTATAGCTTTCAATTTTTTTTTTCTATTTTTGAGTTCCTAAGCATTTTTAATTTCATTTTTTTATTGCTAAGCATTTTCAATATTAAAGGTAACTAATTCCGTATAGTTCCTTTAAGAACCCAGTAGTCTTAGGTCCTATAATATATTAATAATCATCTATTTAAATGTCAAAAACCTAAGGTTGGTGTACCTTAGACACCCGACATGCTCATAAGATCACTAAAAAGGGCTAGAGGCAAATTAAATTTGGCACTCTAGGTGGAACACTACTGAAATGTTATAAAAAAGGAGTTTTATGGGTAATACAGGGTCTCAAGACTAGGAGGAGGCATTTACAATAGTAGGGCCATAAGGCTTTATTCCCCATATGGTGGAGAACTTTACGAAAGGTATTCAAAATAAGCCAATGGGAGAGCATAATAATAACTTAGCTAATAACAATTTTTATGATTTTATTTTAGTTGCTTATATAAAGTTGCTTGCATATGAAGTGTGAAAGCAAAGAAAAAAGATAAAAGAAAGTCATTCTAAATTCTTTAAAGCAGTGATAAACATGGTTGAATTGATAGGATTCCAAGTAATTGCTCAGAGTCAACCAAGTCTTGCAAATGAAGTGTAAAAGCAAAGCAAGAAGATCAAAGATAGTTAATATAAATTCTTTGAGGCAATGATTAACATGGTTGAATTGATGGGGTTCCAAGTAATTGCTTAAAGCCAACTAGGCCCCCATACTCCAAGGCCTCTCACAAAATAAAACTTTGAAGAATCTAAGGATCAATCCACTTAAGAAGTTGAAAGCTCCAAATGCCCTCAGGTGGTAGATCCAGAGATATAATATTGAAATTTAGAAAAATAAAAAAATGAACTAATATAGAAATTTGAGAGCAAAATAAAAATTAACTCTTATCTAAACAAACAATTATATATTGAATAGATAATAATCTAAATGATCAATTTTTGGATAAAAAAGGCCCAAACTAATCTTTTTACCAATGAAGAAGAAAAATAATGAAGAAAATCACTATGATTTGAATATAGGACAACCGAATATTTTCTAAAAAAACCTTTCGGCTTCCATTGATGAACTTTAAACATCTCCTCCTTAATAACTCTGCACTTTCTTCCAAGCAGTGCATCTATATATGCATATATGTATTGTAATCAAACAATTTTATTTTATTTTTAAAAATAATAACAATAAAACAAGAAGAAAAAGAAGAAGAAGGTAATGGTAACCTGCTAGCAAAACATGGGGGAATCATCAAGTCTTGTGAAATGCATTGTTCACAAAAGCTAAAATTGCTTTTTTTTTTAAATGAATAGAGAAAAATTAATTAAAGAAAGAAAGGAGATGTGTTACTGAATGAATCAATCAATGAAAATGGACTCTTTATTTTTTGCATAATTATTTATTCATTACATTGAAGGAGGTGGGGAAACTAAAATTTGAAAGGACTCTAAATTAAAGGAAAGAAAAGGAGAAGGTAAAAGAAAGTAAGCTAAAGCAGGGGAGTGAAATTTGAGAGATCAGATATGTAACTTTAAAAGTAACACATGGCACTTTATGTATGAGGTGGCAAAATTCATCCACTTAGTATTATATATTCTATATAGATATCTGTTTATTTCTTATATTAGTTAGAAGATTATTAAATTATGATTGTTCTTCTTTGAAATTGTTATTTGCATTAGTTCATTTATCAATTTTTTACTGTTATGATATGTGGACCTAATATATACCTGTGGTTAAAGTTTAATGATGAATATTTTATATTATTGATTTATTTATTATGTACATACATGTCATGTTAATGATTGAGAATAGATGAATGAATATTGTTGTCTAACCTTTATCTTACATAATTTATTTTAGAATAGTACTAAAAAATTTTTTTTTTGTCATTTTTCATTTCTAAATTTTTTATGTATTTACTAGAAAAAGTCATTTAAAAATTATAAATTTAATTGTTTCATTTTAATTGTGGAATGTGTACTACATATTAGTTTTTATGTGTATTACATATCAGTTTTTACTAAATGAGAAATAGACAAGTATAAACATTTTTCAAATTACAATCTCTAATGAAGAGTGATAAATTCTTCAATTTTAAATTTGTTTTATTTGATTTCATGAATAATTTGATGGCAATTCCTTTTCTGAGAGATATTTTTTGGAATCTAAAAGGTGTCTTTCAGTAATCTAAATGCAATAATCACATCTAATCACCTCAAAATGAAAATCCAACTCGCTTATAACTAAATTCTCTTTCTTGCACTCATAACCCTAGATCTCTTCTCTTGCTTTTCTTATTTTTTCAATTAAATTGACTTGATATTTATTAAAGTGGGTTTATCAGTTTTCCATTTACTGATCTTTTGATTTTTTTCCCCCATGGACGCCACTGAGAAATTAGAGAACTTTACACTTTGAAAACCAAATTACCAATTAGAATTATTGTTATTTGCATTAATAATATGAAATACTCCTTAAATTTAAAATTATAAATGCTTTTAATGATAATTATTTATTTTTCTAGTCTTATTAGATTTATATAATTATAGATTTCTATTTGTACTAAAAATTAAAATCCATAAATTCTATAGCCCAAGATTCAAATATAATTAATTAGTTAATTAACTAATTGTACATTTATAAAAGAAGTAGAAGTTGAGGAGTTAAGAATGTAGAAAAGGAACAATTAATTATTAAGAAAGATAGTAATAGATAAAAGGAGTTTCCTATGGAAAATGGAGGACTCATCATTAACAACATACATAGACAACTTCTGCAAAAAAAAAAAAACACAAAACTTCTACAAAAATAATAACTTCTAATCTTTTCTTTTTTGCTTTAATTTTCATTTGAATGTTCTTGTTCTTGTTATTGTTCAGACAAATTCTCATTTAAGAATTAATTTCCTATTGTTTTCTAAGGAGTCTTAAGCTTTCAATTTATTTTTTTTGAAGTTCCTAAACATTTTTAATTTCATTTTCTTTACTTCTAAGCATTTTCAGTATTAAAGGTAACTAATTCCTTACAGTTCCTTTAAGAACCTGATAGTTTTAGGTCCCATAATCTATCAACGATCATCTATTTGAAAGTTAGAAACCCAAGGTTGGTGTACCTTAGACACTCAACACACTCACTAAAAGGGGCTAAAGGAAAATAAAAATTGGCATACCAAGTGGGACACTACTGAAAATGCCACAAATAAAGAGTTTTATGGGTAATATAGGGTCTCAAGACTAGGAGGAGGTGCTTACAATAGTAAGGCCATAAGGCTTTATTCCCCATACATTGGAAAATTTTGAGAAAGCTATTCAAAATAAGCCAACGGGAGAGCATGCTAATACCTTACGTAATAATAATTTTCATAATTTATTTTAGTTGATAATCTAAAGTTGCTTGCATATGAAGGGCAAAAGCAAAGCAAGAAGATAAAAGAAAGTCATTCTAAATTCTTTAAAGTAATGATAAATATGGTTGAATTGATAGGGTACCAAGTAATTACTCAGAATCAACCAAGTCTTGTAGATGAAGTGTAAAAGCAAAGTAAGAAGATGGAAGAAAGTCAATCTAAATTCTTTGAGGTAAGATTAGCATAGTTGAATTAATGGGGTTCTACGTAATTGCTTAGAGCCAACCAAGTCCCCATACTCCAAGGCCTCTCATAAAATAAAACTCTGGAGTATCTAAGGATCAATCCACTCAAGAAGTTAAAAGCTCCAATTTTCCTTTGGTAGTAGTTCGAGAGATATATTCTCCACTGCACAAAAAAAGGAGGAGTGAGTTAATTTTGTCAAGGGAACTCTGAATGACCAAGTCAACATGAGGTCGATTTCCCGTAAATAATTTTATCATTTTACTAATCCTATTTTTCATCATAAAGTTTATTATGCATGAATGCACCACCTAATAGGAGGTGGCATAGCACCGAGAGGAGTTAGAGAGAACTAACCATAAAATCAAAAGTTCTACCAACTATATACCTAAGGATTCAAGTCCAAATTAATGTGAAAGCTATAAGGGAAGAACAATGTGAAAGCTATGAGGGAAGAAAAAAACTTAAGCTCATTAAAGAAACCTTAAATGACCAAGTTAATAAAAGGCCTTTACTCTATCCAATTTATGGTGTTGCTAACCCTAATTTGCAATTTGGAGTTTATGATGCAGGAGTACATTGCCCAATAACAGACTTGGGGGGCATAGCATTAAGGGGAGCTAGGAAGAATGAACTAGAATATTAACAGTTCCACCAACTAGTGAAAAGAATGGTAAAAGAGATGGAGCTCAATTACAAGAGAAGAATCTAAAAAGAAATAAGAGGGAGACCAAAGCCATTATTTAAAATTATATAGGTCAGGAAACAGGAATCCTTAGAGAAAGTAAATGACTTAGCAAATCTAGGCAAAAAAGCTACAAAGAAAGAGCTTCAAAGGAGAACCCCCAAACTTTATGGTTCCCCCCAAAAGTTAGTTCTAAAAGACAAGTGGCATATTGTCCGATATAAAAAGTTCCCCAACCTTTAGTGCAATCCAAAAAAGCATACTCCAAAGCCAAAGATCCTTGGAGAGGAGATTTAAGGTAGAGGAGGAAGTGAAGGAAAAAAGATTTAAAGGGAACTTGGTATGGAAGGTAATCCTATATGTTACTGCTATAAATAAAGAATATGAAAAATGTCCTCATAACTAGGAGAGACTTTTCAAAATTCATGTATTTTTAATGGGTAATAGATATCGTATATTAAGTTTAGATAGAGAACTACACATGAAGGGCATCTTTCCCATTGTGTGAGAAATAATGGAAAAGTGAAAACTACATAGTAAGGTCATCTTCATGGCCATTTAAGGAGAACTTCCACTCTACTAAGTGAAATAGAATTGAAATCTGAATATTTTATTAAGTTTGCTGATAGAAAAGACTTAAGGCCTATTTTACTATACATATTTTTCTAAATTCTTAATTTTTAATAAAATAATTGTGATCGATAGGATCCATGGGTTTATAGCATCAAGGCAGACATGCTAATGGTAACCATCTACTGGATTTTCATTTATTATTATTTGTTGGAGGGTCTACATGAATAGGCTTTGTACATTGGAGTCGCCACCCAACTTGAATCAGGAAGAAGTGAAAAATCCACTTCTATAACCAAAGAATATGGGTTTAAGGGGTAAGTGTCACATCCGTACCCTAATTATAGGTACATTTGCATTCATTTTGCATTGCATTTACACATATATTGATAAAATTAAAGTATAAGTTAGTATATATGGATATAGTTATAGAACACCTGTGCACTTGAATGTAAGTCAAGTGTTGTATAGAGTTAGGCTAGTGTAACAGATCGAACTATAACTTGTACTTAGTTAAAGAGCAAAAATTTTTGAATTTTGATAACACTTAAAATAACTACAATTATGAGAATAAAAGGGATTATGAATAAAAATGAAGTGAAGAATAAGGATTTAGAAAAATTTAGGATGATATGGACTTGATTGAAATAAATAGTTGTCCTAGAATGAACAATTGAAAGTTTGAGTCTTAATAAGTAATCTTAGCACTTCATTAAGGGCTAAAATGAATAATTTACATCTTAACATATCTATAATGGTCTAAAATTTTCTTTTCATCATGGTCTTCATTAGACAGGTTCATGTGAAAGGAAGAAAAAAGGGGAAACAACCATTTTTGGAAAAGAAGAAAAGGGGTTTAGGAAGAATCATCAAAAATTACAAGTTGAGCAGCTTTTCCAAGTGGATTTTGAAGCTCCAAAACCATTTCAAGCTATTAATAATCATCTTTAAAGGCTTTAGTGACATATTTGGTAAGTATTTTAAGGTTTGTGGTAGATTTGAGCTAGGGTTCATAAGATGCAGATTTCGGGTTCTGAGTGTTTGATTTTTAGTCTCTATGTTTTGATCATATATTGAGCTAGGAACATCCAAATTAGGTTTTCTTTGATTATATGGAAACTTTAAAGAGTTATCTAAAAGTTTATATCTTTGAGCTTGAGCTGATTCAGCCTCTTAGTCTAATAATAGAAAACCTTTTATTACTCAATCTGTCAAAGTAGTTGAGTTGATTGTAATTAAACCTCTATAACTTTCTATGTGGTTATCTAATTAAAGTGAAATTTTTATGGACACTACTAGACATATAAACCTATTTTGTTTAAAATTTCAGATCCAAATTCCTTCTCAATAAGTACCAGTAATTTTTCAAAGTTAGGTATGAAAATATCATTTTTAGAATAAATGGAGCTAGTTTATAGAGTTGAGTTGAATTGCATGATTTCCATATCATGTGGAGGTAGTGTAATTAGGCCAGTATTTAGGGATATTATATTGATGGTTTATAAATAAATTTCCATCTTTTAGGTGCTAAAATAGGCAAAGAAGGTGCTGGTGTAAACTAGAGAGCCGGTTAAAAAGGTTATGTGTGTTTAGGGGATATTTTGGTAAGTAGATATTCAAGCCTTTTAAATCTTTTATATCAACAATAAAATGAGCTTTTTGGTGTTGTTTCAAGAACTTGAATTAGTTTATTTTAGTTATTTTAAATCAACTTGTTAATACTTAAATTACTTATTTAAGTTTCAAGCGTTGAAACTTTAATTTTTTTCAAGTTTTCAAGTTAAAGGCATTACTGTAATGTTCTTTATTTTATAACCTAATATGAGATTATTTTAGTTATTTGGTGATATAAATGAGTTTATGCTTGAGCTGATTTCACTTCTATGAAATATGATGAAGATTGTTTGATTTTGAATGCTTATTAAACCATAAATGCAATAATATTATTTTGGTTTATTATCTTGTGAAAATGGCATTTGGATTTGAGTATTGCCACACTATATGAGTTGTGTAAATGTGCTGAGGTAATATATGCACATTTGAGATTATATTGGTTATTATTGCGCAATAAACAACAAGGCACTTGATTGCAGGATGGTGATTTCGTGTTAATGTAGTTCAAGGGTTAGCCTTCAAGTGCACTTAGAGAATGAATTTGTGATGGTCTATATGTTATGGCCAAGCTGTGATGCTTGTTTAGGGATAGTTAATAGATATGAAAGGCTATATTGATACTTACAAAAGCATGTATTTGATTTGGCTAAATTTTGTATAGGTTTAAAAGCAAGAATGGCTTTGTTATTTTAAGTGAATTATTAATTGATTTTAAATAAGGCTAAACTCTTATAAGAAACTTATTTTATTCCTTCTTATAAATTTAAATACATTTATAACATATTTAGTCTAAACTAAATGGTTTGCTAAAAAGGTTGATCTTAAATGTCCATCTTGAGCTACATGAGAGTCAAGGTCTGACAGTAAAAGTTACTTATCATGTTTCTTATCATACACGTTGCTTACTTATTCACTACTTCACCTACTTTTGGTTTTATAATGCATTTTACCACACTCAAGCATTGGCCAATTTAAATTGGAAATAAAGCACGGGATAGTTGAATTGACAAGCATTCACCACATAATAAGCAAATAAACAATCATTCGCCAATCAAGTAAGTAAACATGTAGGCAAGTAAGCATGTAGCACACAAGCATGCAAGGAATAATCAAAATAAACAAACAAGTAAGCAAAATTAAAAAATGAAAGGGATTAAGGATTACAACCCAAGAAAAAAAAAGTCTCTCCTAATAAATACATCCAAAATAGAAAATAAAAAGGGCAATTGGGATTAAGGATTACATTGCCTTGGAAATTCCTATTCTATTAATTACATTAAAATGGAAAAGAAATAAAAATCCCATTCTAATAAACCTGCAAAACAAAGGTTAGTTCACATGGACATGCAAGCACACACCACATTTGGGGTGATTCTATATTTCATTTATCCATAATTTAAATAATAAATAAAGAAAATTAAACACGTAAGCAAACAAGGATGCTAAAGAAAATGCATGATGCAAAGTTTTGGAATTTGGGTATTTTTGTGTGAGGTCATCATTTTTATTAGATAAAAAGGGATTTTAGGACAAGAAAACATTAAAGTAATAAATATGGAACAATAAAAATGCATGTAAAATAATGAAAATGATAAAGATATTATTTTCATCATAAAAACATAAACTTTACGATAAAAACAATAAATTTATTGAGAAGAGGCTAATAAAAATAAAAAAATTAAGATAATAAAGGACAACTGAAATAATAAAGACACAATAAATTCCATAAAAATAATAAAAATACAGAAATTAAATAATAAAGGTGATAAAAATGACACTTTCACATAAAAATGTTAACTTTATGATAAAAATGACAAATCTGCCAAAGGGGCACAAAGGTAATAAAAATAGTGAAAATGTGATAAAAATAACAAAAATGCAGAAATAAATATGCAAATAAACAAAAATGGCAGAAGTAAAAATATTAAGATGACAAAGTTATTATTTTTACCATAAAAATATGAACTTTATGAAAAAAAAAATAAAAATGTAGAAATAATTTGATAAATAAATAGAAATAACAGTAACAAATATCAAAAGTAATAAAAATGATGTTTTTACCATAAAAACGTGAACTATATGATAAAAAGGCCAAATTTACATCAAAGGGCATAAATGCAATAAAAATTGCAAAAATACCATAAAAATTATAAAAATACTGAAACAAATATTTAAATAAAATAAAAATACAGAAATACAAATATTAATGTGGTAAAGATAACATTTTTACCATGAAAAACATTAACTTTATGATAAAATTGTTAAATTTATCACAAATGGCATAAATGCAATAAAAATGATAAAAATGCAACAAAAATATGAAAGATAGATTAAAATACTGGAAAATAAATAAAAGTGCAGAATAAAAAAATAAAGATGGTAAATGTATCATTTTCACCATGAAAACATTAACTTTATAATAAAAATGACAAATTTATCAAGATAAAGCATAAAGGCAACAAAAATGTAATAAAAATGACAAAAATAAATAAAAATTCCACCAATAAGATGAATATGAAAACAAATAAAAAAAATAAAAAGATGATAAAAATATTATTTCTACCATAAAAATGGAAATTTTATGATAAAAACAATAGATTTATAAAAATAACGACAAAAATAACATATATAATAAAAGTGCAAATGACATAATAAAATGATAAAAATATTATTTTGTCATAAAAATGAGGATTTTATGATAAAAATAATAAATTTATCAAGTAAGGAAACAAAGAAAATAATAATAAAAATAAAAAATGATAACTTTACACTAAAATACCCATTTTTTATATAAAAAAAGAAGAAAAATAATGCAAAAGTGATGAAAAATGCAAAATGAATGCAAACACTCTTGGATTCAACCCGAAGTACCAAATTCATCCACATATCTTATTCTCAAACTTCAAATCACCACAAAAATCACAACTTCATCACAAGGTAATAAATAATAAAAAAATGATAAAAAAAAGGCAAGAAATGAGTAGAAGAAGGAGAAAATGATATGACATGCAAATTTTAATTAAAAATAATTGGGAGATCCTTAGAAGGATCAGGTGATTACCCTTATAGCATACTTTGACTTAAATGTGACTTGGTTTGGATTTATGGGTCTAAATCCTAAGAAGAGCAATTTTTAGTTGAATGTTTAGTGTAAATGGGTCTCTAAGTGCTTTAGGAGATGTAGAGAGAGAGAGAGTGAGTCTTCAATTTGGTAGACTTTCTATATATTTTTGTCCTCTCCCCCCAAAAGTGAGGTGTACGAGGCCTATTTATAGGCAAAAAATTGAATTTGGGGCACACGGGTGCATGTCCAAGTGTGCAGCATGGCATGACAGGCGTGCATGTGTGCCCCTATGGCCAACAAAACACACTCCTACAGTCTTACCAATGTAGCTGTTTCAGGTGTATTGGAGGTTGCTTTTTGGTTTCCTTTGAGTTTCTCTAGGTTTCTTTGGGTTTTTACTCAGTCTGAGCACGTATGAGAAAACTTCCAAAGAAATTTTCTCCCAATCTGACAGACAGGAATCCTTCATCATCGAATTTTTAGGAAATCATTGAAATTTGGGTATCAACAAGAAGGTAGGCATACTAGAAAACTTTGTTTGTATGTTGATTGTTGTTTATTTCTGGAGAATTTAAAGCTTGGGAAATGAAGGAGCATTAAAGGGAATTTATGAAGGTTCCAAAAAGTCTTGAACTTTGTCAAGAGAATCACATTGAGCATCAATGGCACCTACAAGAAAAATTAGGATTCTCTTGTATTATTTATAAACAAATATCTCTACAAGGATTCTCTTCATAGCCAAGGATCTCTGTAAGAATTTGTCAATGAGCAATACTATTACATCCATCTAGAGCAATTTTCAATAAATTATTTAGGCTAATGACTGTGCAAATTTCAATTCAAATAGAATCCTAAAATCACATGCATAGTTGAAAAATTGAAAAGTATATATGGCCTTAAAATAGAACTGTTTGAATCTAAAGACAAGCAAGCTAATATTATGAGTGAAGAAAACAAATTTATCTAGAAATCAACATATTTAAATTACATAAAAGATCAAAATTCAGAATTAAAAAAAATCTCAAAAATAAAATTCTAGATACAAATATCAATTATCAATAACAATATTAAAAATGAACATAAAATAATGAAGGCAATCCATCAAACAAGAGCACCAAAAAATTTGAATTACTACAAAATTCAACGTACTCATAAAACAAAATCAATATGAATTCATCACTAAAGCAAAATTAAGATAGCCCAATTAATTAGAATCCATAAAAATTAACATAATCATGATTTGAAATTTATAAGAAAAATAATAAAATAGAGGTTTTGAATAACCAAAAGAAAAAAAAGACCTGGAAGATCCAGTTGTACATGATAATAACAGTAATATTGAAACCCCACCACTGAAGAATAGCAAGCAGAGATATTAACACACTTCATTGAAGTAACACACTCTCTTTCATCTTTGTATTTACGTCTTTCTCTCAATTCGCTTGCTCTTAAAAATCAAAGAAAAATAAATAAAATCTAGATCTCAAAAAACCCTAGAGTTCAATACTATTTCACTATCGCACTTATTTAGTGCCCAATTTGAAATGGGCAAGCAACAAATCATAAAGAGACATAAAAGGGAAACTTTGTCTGTGTAATAGAAAATAAAAAATAAATATAGAGAGAACCCAACAATTTTGTTGCGAAGATGCTTGGATCGAATGATTGCTACTTCAAATTTTTTTTCGTTTTATAACATTTTCAAAACTGAAGCATAGATCATTCAGGTTATGCTTCTCATCAAAATGGATGCAAAAAGGTAAAGGTATGATTGAAACAAGGGGCTATAAAATTTTGGAAAGTTAATGAAGAAGACGTATGGAAGTAAAAAATTGTAATGATTTAATGGCCTAATTAAGAAACCAAAAAAATTTAAGTAAGGAGTAGGAGTTGATTTGAGAGAAAAGAAACTAAAAAAATGGAGATGAAGTATACGTGGTCACTGTTGAGACCAGGTGCATTTGCAAAATTATTTTGATATTGTGGGACACATGTGTAATTTTAAAAATCTTGGAGTATTTTTGTTGTTTAGCTTGTATTTTGGGGTATTTATGAAAACACCCAATAAGTTTATTTGATTGGAAAATGAAAATGGAACATATAAAATGTTCTTTAAAGGTTATTTAACAATTATTCTCTAAAACTCCTGTTCAAGCTAGTTCTTTATTTGCAGTTATAAGAAGTTAACATTGGCTAATCAAACAAAATTTACAATACATCAAATACCATACTTAACTTTTATTTAGCACTCTTTATTGTCCTATTCCCATTAAGGCATGCAAGATTTAATTTTCATTTATAACCATATTCTCGAATGAACATGGAATTGGTTTATCAAGGAAAATTTATACATATAATAATTTTTTAATTCTTTTTCCACTAGATAAGTTCACTTGAGTTTCAGAATATGTTTATACTATTTTATACAAGGGGGATTAAATATAAATTTACTTATTGTATTAAGAGTTAATTTAATCATTTATTTAATTAGGCATGTTTTAATCTATCTAAAATAGGTCAATTATAATTCAATTATAGAAATATAGATTACTTAAACATGTTATGTTTGAAAGAAGTGTTTACCTATGGCCCTTTTTAGTGATCTTGTGAGTGTGTCATGTGTGAGGTATACTGACCTTGGGTTTCTAACTTATAAACAAACAATTGTTGATAGATTAATGGACCTAAAAGTATTGGGTTCTTAAAGGAACTGTAAGGAATTAGCTACCTTTAATAGTGAAAAAGCTTAGAACTAAAGAAAATTAAATTAAAAATGTATAGGAACTTGAAAATAGAAAAAAAAAAAAAGCTAGAAACTCCATTGAAAACAACATGAATTTAATTCTTAAATGAAATTTTATTTGAACAAGAATCAGAACATTCAAATGAAAATTAAAGTGAAAAAGAAAAGTTTCAAAACTATTGTTGTTGTTGTTGAATTTGTGTTTTTTGCAGAAGTTGCCTATGTTGTTGATGATGAGTCCTCCATTCGTTGTAGGAAACTCTTTTCATTTGTTACCTTCTTTCCTGATAATTAAGCACTCCTTTTCCATGTTCCCAACTCCTTCTTAACTTGTACTCCTTTTATAACTAGGGGTGAGTACAAGTCGGGTAAATAAGGGAATTTAAAATCTTCATAACCATATCATATTCGAAAATTTTGAATATAAAATTTTCAGTACTATTACTTAGTTTAAAAATCTCCATACTGGTAGTAGAATGGTTTGGTATGGTGATTTGATTATATCGGAACAGATCGACATGATATGATCCAAAACAGGAATTCTGGAATTAATGTAATAAACAAATTTATATTATTAATGAAAATTATATTTATCATCCACAAATAAATTAAAATTATATTTATTATCCACAAATAAAAAATACATAATTTTGGATAAAAATATATCATTTTGGTTATTTTACACACATACATAATAATAATAACAACAACAACAATAACAACAATAATTATTATTATTATTATTATTGTTGTTGTTGTTGTTGTTATTGATAACTAGTTTTCGAAACTCTTAGGCTCAGCGTCCTACAAATCACGAACAGAAGGCAAGGTAAGAGGTGGGGAGGATCCCCACGAATACTTTGATGCCTAAGTTAGAGATCAGAAGCAAGGAGAATGCAAAATAACTTGAATATGTGAGAATGAGAGAGGTCCCCTTGTGAGGGATGTAGGGCTCTATATATAGTAATGTTCAAACTTGGATGGAGTCAAATTTTATGTGGGATAGTGAATCATAATCTTAGTAGGAGAGTATTCCTTTTGTGCTCGGTTCAGGGACACGAGGCTTACACGCTCAGAACCTCAGTACTATATAAGCAACCTGAGGGTGCCAGCTTCAGTCACTGGACTTAGATGCGCGAGACTTAGATGCTTGGTTTAGGGATGCGAGACTTACATGCTCAGAACCTCAGTACTACAGAAGCGACTTGAGGGTGCTAGCTTCAGTCATTGGACTTAGATGCGCGAGACTTGGATGCTTGGATACTCAGAATGGGCTAGAAACGATGTTTGAAATGCCTTCTGAGTTGTTTGATGAAGCGGCCCAATCAAAATGTGGGTGGGCTGACACATGGTGGTATCACTTCAACTCTTAGGGATTCAAAATTGAAATCGTGTGAGTGATGCATCATTTCGTATGTCAGTAAACAAAGCGCTTATATCGCCGTTATTATGACTCCTCGTCTAATGGGCTTTTTTATTCCCAAAAGGCCCCTAGTGGCCTAGGGAGGAACGCAACAATAATAAGGGCAGTTAATGGCATCCTTCCAAATCCTTCCGTCTCTCTATAAATACTACTGCGCTTGTTAACTGGCATATTTTGCTTCTTTCACTTTTCTGTCTTTTTGTCTTTGCTGCATTGCTATCACCTCCACTGCTTCCATTTCTTCCTGCTGTAGTTCTTGCTTGTGGCAACCAGGTGATTCTTTTCATCTTTTCTATTATTGCATTTTTCCTTTCTCTACTATAACTCTAAGGGAAGAAGTTAGTTCTGACCTTTTTGTCTCCAATGTAGATAGTGAGTTACTGTGGTCATACCGGCGATGGTTCTGTATCCCCGCTAATTATGCCCTCCACACCATAAATAGGAGGTTTAGGGCTCATTCCCCCTTATCAGGGCCAAGTAGATTAGTTGTATATTTTGACCAGTTAGAGGGGGGTTTGAAATTTCCCCCAGATCCTTTTGTAAAAGAATTTCTCAATAGGAATAATATAGCGCCCGGTCAGCTTCATCTGAATAGCTATAGGATATTGACTGGGTTCATCCAACTGATGTATGTAGAGGGTAGGGACCCCGATCTAGATGTCTTCCGATACTTGTACAGGCTGACTAGGAAGAAGGGAGAGTTGATGTTCTCCCTGTTGGTTGTACCTAATCATACACTCTTCGGATCTCCACAAGAAGTGGAGACACCATTTTTTTATTGTGGAGCATTAGACAGACTTCTTGGACATTCAGAGGATGTGGTCAGACGAGTGTCATAAAGTGACCCGTCTAGCGAAACTTTCTGACCCTGATACAGAGCTAGTTTTGCAACTACATTTCGATGGACTTGTCGAAGCTCGATTAATGGAGGATGCATCCCGAAGGTACCTATGGAGAGTCTGTCCGAGTCACGATCACTCCCCCAGTATGTTTGTTTTGCTTTAAGCTATCTTTCTGACTTACTTTATTTTTCCATTTGTAGATGGCTAAATTTTTTTATTTTGCGGGTGGGATTTCCTTAGTAGATGAGCCAGTTACTATGGAGGAGGTGTGGGTTTCTCCTTCTTTGGAACCTGAAGCTCCTGTAGCTCTAGAAGCAATTCCCGCCTACCCCAAGGGTAAAGCGTCGGTGGAAAGTGAACGGCCGGAGCGGGTTGGGCAAAGAAAGAGGCGACTGATTGACCCGGGGTCAGATCAGAGGGGCTGGATGAAGAAATTTATGTTCAATGCTTGCGATTATCTGGGTGTCTGAATATGAGGCACTAGATATTAAAGAGGATGAAGCCCCCGAGCATCTCCAATAGCCAAGTATAGGACCAGTACGCCGAGTCACTGTGGCTACCCGGTGACATGCAGAGTTGGTCGGAGGAGGGCCCGGACGGGTTGTTGGACTTCATGATTGGCTAGTCATTGGAGGTAAGCTAGTTTCTACCACTTGATATAATTATCGTACGTGTTTCTTTTTTAAGTTGTCTATTGGTTTTTGGTAGATGACTCAGGCCTTGCTGTTGGCAAAGGATCAGTACTTCTACCTAAAGAGCTAGTACAACTTAAAAGAAATTAAGGTGGGGACCATAGTCATCGATTTTGAGAAGAAGCTGGATAGTGGGAAGGTGGCTCTGGAGCACTACTAGATGAGATACGCTGAGGCCAAATCTGATGTTGAGGCAAATCAGAAGAAGGTTTCTGAGCTGGAACATAGCCAGGCCCAGCTGATGAGAAGGATCAAGGAGCAGGATTTTCAGATCGTTGAGCTCCAAGGGAGGCTGGCGGAGCTTGAGAAATCCTAAGCAAATGATAAAAAGGCGTATCAAAGTATGGTAGGAGGATTTCTTAAAGCTTATCGGGCTGAGTGCAAGAGGATCCTGCTCTCCCAAGACTCAAGACTGAACTTGGGGGCATTAGACCGGATAACTCCAGCAGATCTTGCCAAACTTATTGTGGAGGAGGATGCCCGTCGAAAGGCCAGTTCTGTTCCTGCAAGGGAGTTTGAAGAGGTTGTTGTTGCTGCTAGGTCCGTAGAGCATCCAGAGACTGCTGATGCTATTTCCCACTCCGTTTCCGGGCCTGAGGGTCCGGGTGTACATATAGTAGAGTAGATATGTATAGGTTCTTTTCCTCTTTTTTTTATAACCGATCACATGTAAAGGCATTCTTATTAATGAAGAGACTTTATTATTGAATCATATCATATGTTTAAGCACAATTTTACTAATAGTATTTCCTGAGAGAGTCTGAGTTCCAAAACCGTGGTAGTTCTTTGCCTCCTCTTTCTCTTAGTCTGTACGCTCCCTTCATTATGCATTTTGAGATCTGGTATGGACCTTTTGAGTTTGGACCTAACTTGCCAGTTCCTGAAGTGCCTTTGCCAATATCTGCTCTTCTGAGTACCCAGTCTCCTAACTTGAATTGTTCTGTTCAATGTTGCTGACGATGGTACCGTGTTATTCTTTGCTGATATACCTCAATTGTGGTTGTTGCTTGTTCTCTTCGTTCCTCTAGTAGGTCTAGGCATATCCGGGCATCGACGTTATTGATGGTGTGATCAAGATCTTGGCTTACCCGGTAACTTGATGACCCAACCTCCACGGGAATTACTACGTCCATGCCATAAGTCAGTCTGAATGGTGTTTTGCCAGTGGATAATCGGGGCGTGGTTTTGTAGGCCCAGATTACATTGTTGAGCTCTTCAATCCAATTCCCCTTTTTCTCATCAAGTCTCTTCTTCAACCCTTGTATGAGGATTCTATTTATGACTTCGGTTTATCTGTTTATCTGCAGGTGAGCTACTAAGTTGAAGCACAGTTTTATACCAAGGTCTGAGTAGAAACTTCTGAATTTATGGTTGTCAAACTATTTGTTGTTGTCCGTAATTAAAGTGTGGGGGATGTCGAACCTATAAACGATCTCCTTCCAGAAGAAGTGTTATATTCAGGCTTTTATAATGGTTGGGACCGCTTCTGCTTCTACCCATTTGGTGAAATGGTCAATGGCCATAATTAAAAAATTTTTCTGTGAGGTAGAGGGAGGGAAAAGACCAAGGATGTCCATCCCTCATATAGCGAATGGCCAAGGGCTACCGATGGGATGTAGAGGCCGAGAAGATTTGTGACTAAGTTGGATATAGTGCTGGCACTAGGGACATACTTGCATTAGCTGCTGGGCATCTTTGGACATGGTGGGCCAGTAATACCCTTGGAGTAGTGCCTTTCTAGTGAGCAAATAATGGGATTCATGCGCTCCATAAATTCCTTCATGGATTTCTCGGAGTATGTAATTTCCTTCCTCCGGGGAAATGCACTTCGACCATGGGTGCAAAAGGGATTTTTAGTAGAGCTCCCCTCGATGGATGGAATAGTGGACTGCTTTGGTCTTGAGCTTCCGAGCTTGCAGTTTATCTTCTGGAAGTGTTCCATGCTCTAGATATTAGATTATGGGTTGCATCCATTCCGAGACTACCTGTGTCTCCAAAACTTCAGTGTCTTCTGCGCTGGGACTAATTAGCGACTCGGTGAAATTCATATCCTAAAATGCTTGACTGTTCTTGGCTGTGGATTTGGCAAGGTAGTCGGCATCACTGTTGTCTTCCTTAGGAATCTGGACGATCTTCCATTGGCCTCCGTCCCATTTGATGTGTTGCAAAAGCCGCTTGGCCTTGTCTACATACTTGGCAATGTATGTGTCTTTGACTTGAAATGCTTCGCTGACTTGGTTGAATACCAGTTGGGAATCCGAGTGTATGATGAGGTGTTCAACCTTTACTTCGGTGGCCAACTTCAAACCTATAATGAGTGCTTCGTACTCGGCTGCATTGTTGGTGGTGTTATACTCAATACGGACTACGTAGTGGATGTGAACTTTGTATGGCCCATTAAGGATTATTCCTGCGTCGGAACCTTGAGCTGAGGATGCTCTGTCAACATAGAGCTTCCACTCCGATGCTTTGGTCAAGGCTATGTCTTCCAGAGCCATTTCTTGCACAAAATTTGCTAACTCCTGGGCTTTCATCTTCCGCCGGGGCTCATAGTCAATATCAAATTCACCGAGTAAGACTAACCATTGCACTAGCCTACCTAAAGTCTTCGGTCTCTGTAGGATTTTCTACAATGGGAAGCGAGATCGGACCATAATATGGTGAGCTTGGAAGTAATGCCGAAGCTTTTGAGAGGCGTGGACCATGACCATGGCTAACTTGTCCAGCATGGGGTACCAAATTTCAGGTCCTTAGAGCATCTTACTGACATAATAGACAGGGCTTTACCGGCTTCCTTCTTCTCTTACTACTACTGAAGCAATGCATTCTCGACCAATAGAAAGGTATAAATACAAGGTCTCATCTGGTATTGATCGAATGAGTAAGGGTAGTGAAGACAAGAATCTTTTAATGTCTTCAAATGTTGCCTGACAATCAGCGGACCACAGAAACTTCCCAGAATTTTTGAGACCTCAGAACAATGGTAGACACCACCTAGCCAAGCAAGAAATAAAACACCATAATGCGGTGATCCTACCGTTTAACTTTTGTACCTCATGAATGTTCTTCGGTGCCTCCATGTTGAGTATGGCTTCCATTTTTTCTAGGTTAGCTTCAATGCCCCGGTAGATATCATGAACCCCAAGAACTTGCTTGCTTGGACTCTAAAGTCGCATTTCTTAGGATTCAGCTTGATCCTGGATTTACTCAGTAGCTGGAGAACCTAATCCATGTCTGTTGGGTGCTGCTCCGGATGCTTGCTCTTGATGATGATGTTGTCCACGTATACTTCTACACTTGTTCCAATATGTTCTTGGAGGACTTAGCTCATCATTCTTTGGTATGTGGCCCCAACATTTTTCAGTCTGAAGGGCATCACTTTGTAGCAGTACAACCCCTTATGAGTGATGAAGGATGTTTTTTCCTGATCCTCTTCCTTCATCGGAATCTGGTGATCACCTTGTGCAGCATCGACGAAACTATATAAGCCATGACCAACAGTGGAATTGACAAGCTGATCAATCGTGGGCAATGGGTAGTTGTCCTTAGGGCATGCTCGGTTGAGGTCGGTGTAGTCTACACACATTTCGTACTTCCTATTTGCCTTTCTGATGAGTACCACGTTGGCTACCCATTCCGGGTGAGTAAACTCTTTAATGAACCCAGCTACTAACAGCTTCATTGTTTCTTCAGCAATGATCTTTTGTCTTTTATAAGTAAAGGTTCTTTTCTTCTATGCTACTGGCTTGGCTCCCGGTTTGATGTTTAGCCAGTGACAGGCAACCTGTGGGTCCACACCGATGATTTCAGAGGCTTGAGAAGCGAAATCCTCTAAGTGTATGGTAAGAACTTCCTTTATTTTGTCTCTGATGTTTTGGTTGAGGGCGTTGCCAATTTTCATGATCTTTCCTTCCATGATTTGTAATGTCTCCGTGTCTTCCACTGGTTGTGAGTCATCGCCTTGCTTTTCTACCTCCCATGCCTCTAAAGGAAAAGCCTCCACTTGAGGCTTCATGGCCATCTGATAGCACTATTTGGCCATGTGTTGATCTCCTCGAATAGTAAGGGTCCCATTCTTGATCGGAATTTTCATGGTTAGGCACCGGATGCTAGTGACTGCATCTGCTTCATAAAGTGTCGGCCGTCTTATAATCCCATTATAGGCCAATGGTATGTCTACCATGTTGAATGGAGTCCGAACAAATTTTGTTTCCTCATCATCTTGGCTTCAAAATTCTAGGTCCAGATCGACAATCCCCATTGGTTGCACTGTTCCCCCACAAAAACTCGTGATGGGTTTTGGATGGCCTTCAGGTTGGTGACGGAGCCGCCCATAGCTTTGTATGCATTCCAAGATAAAACATTAATAGCACTCCCATTATCCACCAATAGCCTTTTGACCCGATACTTATTTATACATGCAGTTATCACTAGAGCATCATAATAGGGTGGTGTACATGCGAATCATCTTCCGAGTTGAAAATAATGTCGCTTCTCCCATGTACCAATTTTTCTCCTCTACTACGCTTTAATCTTTTTTTGGTGTTTTCTCCCCTTATAATCATGTTGACCATTCCAATCGGCTCCTTCCTAGCTTTCTTTGCTTCGGCTCTATCCCGTTCCTGACTTTTTGAGTTTTCGCTTCTCCTTGGTGTGTCCATCAAATTATCAAGCTTTCCCCGTTGTACCAGTCTTTCTATGGCACTCTTCAGTTCTCTACAGCCCTCTGTGTCATATCTGTATTCTCGATGGTACTCGCAGTACTGGCCTCTGTCACAAGTAAATCTTTGGCTTGGGCTGATTCTCTTGGCTAAGGTGATCCCCACTCCATTTGGCCTTACCCACATGAGGATTTTGGATCGAGAGGTGTTCAGGGGTGTATATCTGTCTGCTTCCCTATCAAATCTCTTTGCCAAATTTCTAAAATTCATTTTTAGGAAGCTCGCTCATCTCTGTTTTGGCCGTTCATCCTTGATCGATGGCCTGTCTTCTTCCTGATGCATCCTCCTGTCTTCGTCCATTTTTATCATCTGGACCACCATCGCCATTGCCTCTGCAAATGTACTCGGCTCTTTAGTCATTATTTTTTCTTTAACCTTTCCAAGTCTGGTGCCATTTTTCAAAGCTTCTATGGAGACTTCATCAACAAGATGCTCAATCTGCATGGTTGTTTTATTGAAACGGTCAAGGTAACTCCATAAAGATTCATCAACTTCTTGTCGGCACATCTACAGGTCATTGACATTTTTTGCTAGGGGAATTTTAGTAATGAATCTGATATGGAATTGCTCAGCCAGGTCCTCAAAAGAAGTGGCTGAATTTTTCGGGAGCCGATGAAACCATTTTTTAGCATTCTTTATGAGTGTGCTTGGAAAGACTATGCACATAATTTCATCATTTACATTATGGAGCAGCATCATTGTTCGAAACGCTGATATATGACTGATGGGGTCTCCTGTCCCATCGTACTGATCAATCTGTGAGATTCTAAACTTACTCGGAATCTTCGTTTGAATTATTCTGCTAACAAATAGAGTTCTACTATCCATAACCCATTCCTCTTCCTTTTTAGGTTTAGTTCGGGTTTTTCACATTGTTTCTTCAACCTTCTAAGCTAATTTCGAATCATCAAAGGCCAAAATAGTTGAGTTGCACTCCCCTTTTGGTGCTTTACCCTTCCCCATGCTTTTCCCTAGGGCCTGCTGGGGTGTTGTGTTATCATCGTTTTGAGTTGGTTCAATGCACCCACTCTGTATTATAGCATTTAGTTGTTGTTGCATCAAAGCTATCTGCACCTGAATATTTTTTATCATGGCTTCCCTGCTAGTTTGATCAAGGCTGAGTGTTTGGTTCAAGTGTTTAGATTTGGAGTGGTTATTGTTGGTGTTTTTGGTAGACTTGGAAAATGTATTAAAGGTATTGATCGATGATGTTGTAGTGGAGTGTAATACGAAAGGTCTGTGCCCAATGACGGGTATCTTGGAGTGTTCTCTAGAAGTGAAGGTATATGTCCGGATGAGGCTCCAGCAATGCTGCAAAGTGGGTGGAAGTATCATTGCTGGGAGAGGGTCTGAAAGGTCGGTCAAAAGGATAGGTGTGGAAGGGTTGGTGCCGGCTTCAGGAGTCTGGGCTGGTGGTGGACTAGAAGTCATAGTGAAGGTGTCTTTAGCTTAGGAAGTAAATGAATGGCTTTTCCCAAGGAGTTCCCACAGACGGCGCCACTTGATAACTGGTTTTTGAAACTCTTGGGCTCGGCGTCCTGCAAATCACGAACATAAGGCAAAGTGAGAGGTGTCCCTTTGTGAGGGACACCTTTGATGCCTAAGTTAAAGATCAGAAGCAAGGAGAATGCAAGATAATATATGAGAATGAGAGATGTCCCTTTGTGAGGGATGTAGGGCTCTATATATAGTAATACTCAAACCTGGATGGAGTCGGATTCCGTGTGGGATAGTGAATCATAATCTTAGTAGGAGAGTATTCCTCTTGTGCTTAGGACTCCACTTTGGGGTAGTTCCTATTCCGAACGGATTTGCCTTCTTCCTGATCCAAGTGTCCCTATTTTCTAGATGGTAATATTATTATTATTATTATTTACCTCATTTCTTTTAAATAATATCAATATGATTAAATTACATTAGTATGAAGAAATTACTTAATAATAATAATAATTAATAAGTTATTAAATATAATAATCACAATATATTTTAATTAATAAAAGTAACCTATATTCTCTTATTTTTATTTGTAATATCACTACTTATTTTAATTAAAACGATATAGTTTTAGGCAAAACTATATCATTTGGCTTATCTATAATATATGTTTATATATTATTATGTAGCAAAATAACAATTATAATAATAATATTTAGCTCATTAATTTTAAATAACAACAATAAAATTAGATTACTTGCTAAAAATAATAATTAATAAGTTGTCAAATATGATAATAACAACATATTTTATTTAAAAATGTTAAAATTTGAAATTATACAATGTTAATTTCCTTGTTTGCATATTTTTAGTTTAAATTGAAATATAATGGGCATTCCACATTTTTACTTGTTGTTGATAATAACAATAATTTTTTTTCTCATATTTTTAGTTTAAAGTGTGTTGTAATTGACATTCTACATTCTTATTTGTTAATTGAATTATTTGAATGTATGCAATGTGACTTTTTTATTTTAATTTTAAGTTCAAATTATAATATAATAGACATTTCATATTTTTACTTATTAATTGAATAATAGTAGTAACAATGATAATAATATTAATAATAAAAATATTAATAGAAATATTTTGTTAACAATTTATTTATTATATTTTAATCATAAAACATATTAATTTTTATCATATGTTATTATACATATGTATATTACTTGACAATATAATTAAAATTATATAATTACTAATTACTACTGTTTATTAATATCTATGTATTACTTCTTAAATTAATATTTGATACTATATTTGGTTTTCGGTTCGGTATGGTTTGATACAGTTCTCAATTCTTTTTTTTTATTTTGTACATATCAAGTACCATACCAAAATAGTCATAAAATTCGGTTCAGTTCAGGATTAAAATTATTTGGTTTGGTACAATTTTAATGTCTTTTGATTTGGAATTTAGGTTCAGTTAGATATTTTCTCCTTCTCGTGCTTAACCCTATTTATAATTGTACAATTAATTAATTGTATTTGGATATTGGGCTATAGAATCTATGGGTTTTATTTTTGGTACAAACATTTACCCCCTACATATAAATGGCTTATAAAAGCCTATTTATATGCATATTGTATTCACAATGTTGTTGTTGTTGTTGTTGTTGTTGTTGTTGTTTTTGTTTTTGTTTTTGTTGTTATTATTATTATTGTTATTATTATTATTGTTATTGTTATTATTATTGTTATTATTATCTACATATACATAGAAAACAATATCAAAAACCAAACATAAACCAAAAACCAATAGAAATAAATCATATATAAAAGATCTAAAAAAATACCAAAAAAGCATGCTTAAAATTTTATCTACCAATAACACCAAATTCATTATAAAGAGACACAGAATCCCCCTTTCCAATAGTCTATTCAAATAAATAAAAAAAGTCAACCATAACAAAATAAAAAAATAAAAAACATAAATCTCCACTCAAACTAAAAGCAACTTTTATAGTAGAATAAATAAAACTAAAAAGATTATCAACATCATCAAGTACAATACCTTAAAAATAAAACAACACATCAAAAGCAAAATTAGAAACCAAAACAAAACCAAAAAGACACTAAATTAGTATTAAAAAAAATGTCAAATTAGAATCCTTCAACGCTTCATCACCATCTTTAATATAACTATCTTTAATAGTGGAATTAAAACCAACATCCTCAAAAAAATTCTTATCACCCTTAAAACAAAAACTCAAAACAAAGTATCACAAACCAAAAAGATACAAAAATAATAAAACAAAACATATCCCACCAAAATCCTTTAACTCATCACCACCACCACCAACAGTATCAATAAAGTCTAAATCATAAGCACCCTTTTCACTACAACAACATCTCCTAAATAAAAACTAGAAGCACCAAAAGCATATTCACCTTTCCCTACACTACTAAAACAAGATCAAAAACTAAAAGTAAACCAAAAAGCAACAAAATTAAATACATGCTACCTAATAAATGATTGGAAATGTGGGGTATCGATTCTTGCACCTCTCGCATGCTAAGCAAGTGCTCTACCATCTGAGCTACACTGATGTTCATCTTTCATTTGCTAACACATTATTAAATTATATTATGATTTGTTTCGGGATTGATTCTTCAATTTGAAGTATAAAGCATTATTTTGTATTTACAAACACATTAGGCTACTTGAAATCTTAAAAATGTTAAAATTATATTTTTCATGCTTGAAATATATTAATAAAATTGATACTATTTTAGAATCATTAGAAATTTAAATTATGACTTGATTTTCTTACCCAAAGTTCTATTATCATTTTTTAAAAATAGTCATGCTGGTTCAATTATAATGAATGTTACATCTTTTACACATTAAGAACTTGAATAATCAATTATGTATAGAAAATTTATTGCATGTGAGTTGCTTGTATTTTGGCATCACATTTTATGTATTCTTATAACCCATTCAAGGTATTTATGAAATCAAATGCCAAAAAATATATTGGCTAATACTTCACTAATTAAAAAAAATTAGAGGGAAATTTAAGGAAAATTATTTTTTTTAAAATAAACAGAGAAATAAAGACAAAAAAAATAAAGAGAAAATTAAAATAAAAAATAAAAACAAGGGAAGTACAAAAATAAAAAATAAAAAAGAGAAAAATAAGAAGAAAAGATAAAATAAAAATTTATAAAAAAAGAAAGAAAATAAAAATAAAAAATAAAATAAAAAAGAAGGGAATGATAAAAAAAAGAGAAATATAAGAAAAAAACGATAAAATAAAAATTTATAAAAAGAGTACAAAATAAGAGAAAATTTAAAAAAGAGAATAAAAACCGTCAAGAAATTAATAATAAAATAAAAGAAAAAGATAGAGAAATAAAAAAAGAAATAAAAAAACATGAGTGCATTTTTGAAAATACAAAAAATACTCTTGTAATTAAAATAAGATAGATTTGTAATTAATAAAAACTTGGGGTATTTTTGTTGACAACAATTAAAATGGGATATTTTTGTAAATGTCTCTAAACTTATTACAAAATGGACCTCCATTAAAGCAAAATTCCAGCTCAAAACAATTTGCAAATCGCTCATTTAATATTAAACTTTAACCATTACATTTTTGCCTCATAATCTCTTCAAGAGCATACAGTAAGTCTATGGCTCCTCTTTATCAAGCATTAAAATTATACGAAAAGAAATCAAAATATCATAGGTTTATTGCACTAATGGTACCTTAACTTTGTTGTATATTTCATGTTGGTGCTAGATTTTTAATTTTTTTTTTCAGTTACAAAAGTTCTAGTTTTGTTTCAGGCTAAAGTATCTTGAACATACTTGATCAAATTTAGCATATGTAGCAATTGGAATAAGCATATTCACTACATAAGCATACTATTAAGTAGCCTAATCATTTGTGAGCCCTAGAGAATAATTTTTTTTTCTCATTTTTAATATTGTTCTCTTGAGTAATTTTATTTTCTAAGACCCACAAGATAATTAGGTTGCTTACTGGGATGCTTACATGGCAAATATATTGAGATTATGCTTATTCCAGCTGCCATGTATACTAATTTTGATCAAATATGATAAAAGTACATTAACTTAAAATAAAAATAGAACTTTGGTAGCTGAAAAGGAAAAAATTAAAAATCCGGTACCAAAATGAAATATACAGCAAAGTTTAAGGTACCATTGAAATCGATGAGTTCATTTAAAACTTCAATCCTGAATGAATGGATACCACTCCCCTAACTAGGTTTTCATACTAGTTTCTGAAACCCTGTATCTACTATCATTAAAGCAAATTTGTCCTGCATTCATCTATATACATTTTACAAAAACATAATTTGTAACATCAGATGCTATCAAAATCATCTCTGACAGGATAATTTCATTAGTCAGATAATCTTCCAGGATTGGATTTCACATTTTAAATGGTCCATCGATATGGAACAATATGCTCTCAAACAATTGGAAACTATAATTTTTTGGCTACGACCACAATGAATGTTTCTAAACATATAAAGTCTAACTATATTATCCCAAATACACATCAAAATTGTCATAAACTATAGAAAAAAAAACCCATCTGCTTTGTCCAGTTAAATTCACCACATTGTGCATGAATAATGAAGAAATATATTAAACCACCAATATGCATGAAAATCAACAATTGTCTGGATCAGCTTATTGACCAATAATGATATTTAGGTGCCATATTGTTTAGTAATATTGGAACTGTTTAATAGCTAATATAATGGTGGGTTTGCGTAAAAGATAGTCTACATACAGTCTATCTTACTTTTTTGCCACTGCACTTTTTTGACATACAACGCCATTTCATGCTTCAACTTGATAGAATAAGAATAGAAAATTTCCAATGTATATAATCCATGTTTTTTCCTCCAGTAAATTTTTAATTTAGCAATTATCAATTCTCAGATATGTTAGTAGCATGTAAATACAAACTCCACCAGTTGCTATAATAATTACTAATTTTACTATAGATATTTAATGGTAATAGATGAAACAACATAATTAATGTTTAGGTACAAAGATGCTTTAACTAAATTTTAAAGAAAACTTTATAGAGACCAAGGTATGACCTAAGTTGGAAAACGTTGTATGCTCTCAGCTAAGTATTGATAAGATCCTTAATCACTAGCAATAAGCTCCCTTAGGGTTGGAACAACTAAAAATGGATAATAATCATACCTGCAATAGACTGGAACAAACCATTACACAATAAAAAAACACAACAAAAAAATATAATAAAGAATGATAGACTAGTTGGCATATAGAATGCCAGGATGTGCATAGAGAATCAAGAACTGTGATTAAAAGCTGCAAGCAAAGGAACTAAATAAAGTTCAATAAAATCTTTTGAACCAATTCTAGTTATAATAAATTAGTAAAAATTAAGTTGATCTCAAGGTCTCCTTGACCTTGTTCCTAACATAAAACTGTCTTTGTGGATGCAACTCCACAAATTAGCCAGAGGATAATCATATGAACCTATAAAATCATAAACCTTGCAGAAATTTTCAGTTTCTTTTTCTTTTTAACTTTAACATTTTTATCCCCGAGTTGGTAGCTAGTGATGGTATAGATCATGTTATAACATATGCATCTAAATTGAGCTAACACTAAATTCACATACTGAATACATGATATGAACTTAGAAGAGTTTAATGTACTTGAATAAAACCCATGTGGAAACCCACTTTAAAATGTACCAACTACCCATTAATAGACAATCTTATTCAACTTTCAATTATGGAATTTGGGTTAATTTCCAACAATAATAACAAAGTCACCTTAAGAACTATTGCACAATTGACTAGAGTGCAAACGATTATACTAAAAATCACCCTAAGGTAAATTCTTATGAAAGAGTGGTGGGGTCATAATGGTCCCACTTAAAATCACACTCCTTAGATAGAATTGTACTAAGATAAGTAATTTTAATAGCATAATAATTAGCAATAACTATAACCAACAATAGCTATTAAATAGATATAAAAGATAACACCAAAATTTAACGAGGTTTGGCCAATTATGCCTATGTCCTCAGACACTACCAAAATAATATTTCACTAATTGAGGAAATATTACAAAAGAGAAAGAAAGAATATAATTGCCTAAATATAGGATGGATTTAACTAAAGGGGGAGGAGTCCTTTTATAGCCTAAGGACTCCTCCATTTTCTTTTATTCTTCCTAATGTGGGATTGCACATTTTGCCAAAAGACAATAAATCTCCACCTTAGCAAAATTTCATATAATTGTCTCATAAATCCAACCTTCAATAATGTCTACAAATTTCATCTTTCAATTTGAAACAATATTGATCAAGTCTAAACAATGTTTAAACTTGACCGCAATTACCACTTTTGTCATAATATCAGTAGGATTCTCAGTATTCCAAATCTTCTGGAATATGACTCTACCTTCTTCTATAATCTCTTATACAAAGTGATACTGAACATCAATATGCTTTATCCTTGCATGATAAACCTGTTTCTTTGCTAAATGAACAACACTATGACTGTCACAATGCACTTTGATGTGCTTCTATTTAATTCCTAGTTCACCAAGCAACTTTTGAAGCCAAATTGCCTTGTTTACTTCCTCTGTAACTACCATATACTCTACCTCTATAGTAGATAAAGCAATTGTTGACTGTAAGGTGGACTTCCAACTGACTAGTGCCTCTGTAAAAGTAAACACACAACTAGTGGTTGATCAATACTTGTCCAAATCACTAGCATAGTTAGAATCACAATACCCAACTACACACTGACCATCTTGTATATCTTGTTGAAATACCAAACCAATAGCTATGGTGTTCAAAATATACCGTAGAATCCATTTCATAGCTTGCCAATGCTCCTATCCATGATCATGCATGTACTTACTCACAACCCCAACTGCTTATGAAATATCAGGCCTCGTACACACCATTGCATACATCAAGCTACCAACAACACTTGTATGTGGTACTTTTGACATTTATTCCCGTTCCGATGACATGGATGCACTAGGCTTAAAATGATGAGCAAGTGGTGTACGAACTGGTTTTGACTTTTCATTCATGCCAAAACATTTTAGTACCTTCCTCAGATATTCTTTCTAAGATAAATAAAGCCTCCCTAATTTCCTATCTTTAGATATTTCCATACTGAGAATCTTCTTTGCTTTACTGAGATCCTTCATCTCAAACTCCCTATTCAATTGAGTCTTTAATTTCTAAATTTCTATTTGACTCCTTGAAGCTATCAACATATCATCAATATAAAGAAGAAGATATATATAGGATCCATCTTGTAGTTTGCACAAATACACATAATGATCATATATTGTTTCTTGTGTACTTTTGCCCTATCATAAACTTATCAAATCGCTTGTACCACTACCTTAAAGTTTGCTTTAATTCATACAGTGATTTTTTCAATTTGTAAATCATCTTTTCTCTACCAACAACTTTGAATCCATCTGGCTAAGTCATGTAGATTTCTTCATCTAAGTCTCCATGCAAAAATGCAGTTTCTACATCCATTTGAACTAGTTTTAAATCCAACTATGCTACCAAAGCCAATAACATTCTGATAGAGTAATGTTTTACAACTGGAGAAAATACTTTATTATAATAAATTCCCTCCATTTGTGCACAGCCTTTAGCCACCAATCTTGCTTTTTAATGAACATTATCCTTATCAGAAAATCCATTTGTCTTTGCATATACCACTTGCACCTAATTACCTTCTTTCCCTTCGAAAGACTAGCTAGTTTCCATATTTGATTCTTTTGAAAGGACTGCATTTCTTCATTCATAGCAATGCTCCACTTATCTTGTTCTAAACTTTAGACTACTTCATCATAAGTGGCAGGAATGTCATCAATTGTAATTGGTAATGCAGAAGAGACCATATTAGCATAGTAAGCAGGTTGTCTAATGGTCCTCTTTCCCTTCCTTAATGCAATTGATTCATATTGTTGTTGAGGTTCTTGGGTCTGAACCTTTTCTTTATTGGACTCTTCTTCTACCATAGGAAAGTCATCATCATTTTCTACATTATTTGGAAAAATTTTATTGCCATCAAACTCCACCTATTTGGGAGTACCATCTTTCTATTCCATCTTTATAGAAATCACCTTTTTTATTATAGTAGATTCATCAAAGGTTACATCCTTGCTGAAGATTACTTTCTTTGTTTCTAAACACCAAAGACGATAGCCTTTCACACCATAAGTGATCCCCATAAAGATTGACTTTTTAGCTCTTGGATCCATCTTTGACTCCTTAATATGGTAATATGTGGTGGAACCAAACATATGTAAGAAATCATAATTTGTAGCAGGTTTCCAAACCATTTCTCTCATGGTGTGTTGATGGTAATCAATTGACAAGGTGACAAGCATAGACTATAGTCTTATCCTAAAATTCTTTGCCCAACCCAGCATTGGACTACATACACCAAACCTTCTCCAGTAATATCCAGTTCATTCACTCGTTGTGGTGTATATCTGAACGTGAAGTGTCTGACAATACCTTCATTTTCACATAGTTTCAAAAATGGATCATTTTTTAACTCTCCACCATTGTCTGTGTGAAGACGTTTGACTTTTCTACCTGTTTGAGTCTCCACCATCTTTTTCCATTTAAAGAAAATTCCTAGCACTTCATCCTTCATCTTCATTGTATACACCTATACTCTTTGAGAAAAATCATCAATAAAAGAAATATAATAGTGTTTTCCTCTCAATGAAGCATTCTTGGAAGGCCCCTATACATCTAAATGAACATAATCTAGAATACCCTCAATATCATGGATGGTTATTCTAAATTTTACCCTTGTCTTCTTCCTTTTAATGCAATGCTCATAAAAATTCAATTTGCATGCTCAAACTCCTTTCAATAATCCTTAATATATCAGCAATTTCATGGATTTTTCTCTAGCATACCCCAAGCACATCTGCCATAACCTGGTTGCTTCTGACTTTTGATCATCAATAAAAGTTATTGCTGCTGCTCAATTGTACTACCCAAAAAGTAATACACATTATTTCTTTTTTGAATCCCCTTCTATTATAAGTGCACCAAAGATGATTCTCATTATCCCATCTTTCGCCTTTACTTTGAAACCTTTTGACTCTAAGGTTCCTACATAAATGAGATTCCTCATCAAATCTGGCACATAATGAACACCTATTAAGGTTCTGATTGATCCATCCTAATTGCTCAAGCGAACTAAACCAATCCCTTATATGTTAAGAGGGGCATTATTTTCTATGTAGACAACTCCACCTTTTAGTTCTTTAAAGTCAAAGAACCATTCTCGATTGGGAGTCATATAGTGACTACAAGCTAAATCTATCAACCATGAACTCAAACAACTAGTTGATGGTGTAGCAACAGTTAAAAGATTTAAATCTACATCATCACGTTCAGTTACATTTGAATTTGAGATAGCATTTCCTTTTCCAGGTTTGCCTATGTCCTTTAACTTGGGACAATCTTTCTTTCAGTGCCCTTTTTTCTCAATAAAAGGCATATTGATCTTTGCTCAATTGACTTAGATCTCCCTCTCCTTCCTTTATTCTGGCTCTATGAATAACCTTTAACAACAAGAGTTTTTGCTTTAACACTTATATTTTCTTATTTTTCTTTCTTTAGCAATTCATAACTATACAAGGCTATAGTTACTTCACTTAGAGATATAGCAACCTTCCCATGAAGTAGAGTAGTTTCAAGATACTCAAACTCATCAGGAAGCGATCCCACCAGCATTAGAGCTAGATTTTCATCATTAAAAGTCACATCCATATTCATCAAATCAGTTACTAGTTGATTAAGGCTAGTAATATGATCATTCATTATGGTACCTGGAACATAGTTAAAGTGAAATAATCCCTTTTTCATGTAAAGTTTGTTTTGACTGCTTTCTTTAAGAATTTCTCCTCCAATGCCTTCCATAATTTACTTGCAGAAGTTTCTTTAAAAAAATGCATATTTATGCTCTCTAAAAAGACATGATTGAATTGTACCAAATGCTAATATATTGATCACCTTCCATTCTTTCTCCTCAATATCATATGATTTCTCTCCTTCAATAGCAATTTCTAGACCCTGCTGAAAGAGGGCATTTAGAACCTTACTTTGCCACATGCCAAAATGACCAATGCCATAAAAAATCTCCACCACAAATCTCACATTTGTCACAGCATTTCTTGTCAAAATTGAAGACGATGAAGTTATCGACATCAATGTGGATAATTTTGTGATATCTAATATTTCTACTATAAATTCTATTTAATAGTTGTCGATGGAGAATGTCAATTAGCCTAAGGAAATTTTTTCTAATGTGGAAGATTAGTCTAAGCCGTAACCACATAGCATACTAAAGTAAACCAAGAGCTCTGATACTAATTATTGTGGAATTTGGGTTAATTTACACCAATACTATTGCACAGATGACTAAAGTGTAAATGATTGTACTAAAAATCACCCCAAGATAGATTTTCAGGAAAGAGTGGTGGGTCCCAATGGTCTCACTTAAAAACCACTACTAAGATAAGTAATTTTAATAGCACAATAATTAACAACAATTATACCCAACAATAGCTATTAAATAGACATAAAAGAGAATGTCAAAATTTAATGAGGTTCGGCCAATTATGCCTATATCCTCAGATACTAAAAAAATAATATTTCACTAATTGAGGAAATATGACAAAATAGAAAGAAAGAATACAATTGACTAAATATAGGAGAAAAGATAATTTTTGGATGGGTTTAACTAAAGGGGATGAGTCCTTTTATAGCATAAGTACTCCTCCATTTTCTTTTTTTCTTTTGGATGTGGGATTGCACATTTTGCCAAAAGACAACACTTTCCAAACATTTCAACATGCTAACTTTCAACACCAGCTCAATATATACAAATCCCTCATGGCACAATACTTACATGTAGATAAAGTTTTTATCAATTACAAGGTCTCTTAATAGGTTAGCAAAAATTACAAGAATAATAGAAAGTTTTTTACTTCATGGATCTAAAATATCCTCTCATATTCAGAAATATTTTACTCGTTTATCCTCTGTTGCATCATGTATAACAAGTTCAAAAAATTTCTCCCAGCAAAGAAAACATAATTGTGGATTACATAACTTAAAATTGCATAGAGATCGTGTTTATTCCTTATTCAATAATTTGTCCTTTCACAATAAATGCTTTATTCATTCCAATTGCCAAATTATAAGACTAATTTCAATGTTTTAGTTTTAAGTTATCAATTAGTGAATTTTGTCAAATCTAATTTTTTTGGATATTGTTATTGTATACTTTAATACATGCTAAACATAGGAATATTTTCATCTAAGCACATATGTTTTGTTTCTTGAGTTCATTGTTCTGTCATTTTGTGGCAAAATTATTGGGTAAATTGCACAGGATGTTACAAAACTTTACATTAAATTTAATTTTAATTCCATAACTTTGTATTTTTTTTGTTATAAAATATTAATTTTAATTATATAGAGAAGTCACCTAAAATAATTCCAACTAATTTAAACAACATAACTCATTAGAGTTACCATATTACAGTTCAACTCAACAAAAATTGTCATACTATCTACATTTTTCATAAGACCGTTAACCATAATTTTACTTTACTTTTTTCTATTCAACCTTATAAAATTATGATCAACAGTAGTGTGACAAAATAATTTTTATTAAGTTAGACTATAATGTAGCAACTTCAAAGTGTCTCGTCATCTAAATTAGCATAAATTATTTTGAGTAACTTTTCTGTGTAATTAAAATTAATATTTTGTAATCAAAAAGATATAAATTAAAGTTATGGAATTAAAAAAAATTAATTTAAAGTTTGATAACCTCTGCTATAGTTTATCCCAAAATTGTTTTCAGAAAACGTTATGCATGTATTTTTTCTGAGGACTAGGTAAGCTTTAGCAAGATCACTGTCACAAGCTTTAACTCAAAAATAACTGAACTTTTCATGTTTGTTGAATTAAATCACTATTCCACATTTCGATTAAAAAAATGTTGCAAAAATATTGATTGAAGTGCCAATGTAATAGGTGTGATTTTCTATTCTTTTTCTTTAAAAAAAAAAAAAAATCATTTGACCCAATTGTTTTACATATGTATGAGTAAATTCCGTAAATGGTCGTTAAACATTGTGTTTGATTACAATTTAGTTACAAAACTTTAATTTGTATTTTTTTAGTTACCACATTTCTAGTTGGGTTTCATGAGTAATCTTTATAATATCTTTTGCTATATAAATAATCTAACATTATCATTATAGTTCAAAATTTGAAGATAACATACAAATAAGTTCATATTTTTTTATATTCATATAAAATTTAATATAAAAACTAAAAGTTATTTTGAAGGATTAATACGTTTTTCCTAAAATAATGTAAAAAATATTATCTGATTGGAAAACTAAGCAAATATCAACGTTTACATTCATTTTTAATTTTTTTTGTTTAATAAACTATAAATTAATAAAATATTTGTAATATTATTATATTTAAATACTTGAATATTGTTTAAATTTTTACATATAATAAATTATACACTAATAATAAAACATTTGTATAATATCAATATATTTAAATAATTTATTACTACAATTTAAGAATAATATGTGGACTTATATGGATACTATTTTCAAATTTTGGACTAAAATGGCAATACTGGATTGTTTGTGTACCAAAAAATTTCATATGGACTATACACGAAATCTAAATTGGATTTTGGTAACTAAAATGATACAAATTAAAATATCATAACGAAATTATAATTAAGTATAAAGTTTATTGATCATCTATATAATTTACCCACATATTAACATAGTAGAAGTTTTAAAGAAATAAAAATAAAAATAAAATAAAAGAACAAATGGGATAAATATTGCTTAACATTGAATTGCACATGATTACCGTCTAACAATATTCTAGAACTTATTGATTTGCGCACAAATATCAGGAAATAGACATCAATAATCGGTGATTCACACAAAGGAATACAGAATATTGAAAAATTATAAATTTGATTTATTAATTCAATAAAAACTATCTCACATAGCCCTTATACTTACATATTTATAGGGTGACACAAATCTACCAACCCTAATTTATATTTAGGAAATAAAAATAAAAACAATTCTAATTAAGGTAAGAAATCAAATCTCTAACAATACAAGAAAATCAATTTTTAATCAATATTAAATTAAAATAAAAATCAAATCCTAATAATAGTAATAATAATAATAAAATTATATCTGTTATCCATTGTTTTGCAAACTCATTCCAAGACTTATTGTCCTGTATCATTCCTTCCAAGGTAGAAAAAATGCACCCTCGAATTTTGCCTAAATATATAGAAACAAATTAGCTATAAAACATCATAAATTTGTTTTCAGTTTGTAATTCCTTCAAAATAAAAATTGAAGGAATATAAGAATAAAAAAAATTATCAACGCCAATGGAGTCAATATGTTCAATATCATACTCATCCTCTTTTTCAAATATTTGCTCATCTCCAATAAATGCATCCTCATCCTCACTGTCATCAGTATTATAGAATAAACTCTTTTCATAATACTCTATCGGCATGATTAATAAGGATCAATTCAGCTATGATACCAACTGACATAGCGGAAGTTTTAAAAAAATAAAAATAAAAATAAAAGAACAAATGGGATAAATACTGCTTGACATTGAATCGCACATGTTTACCGTCTAACAATTTTCTATAACCTGTTGATTTGTGCACAAATGAAAGAAAATATGCATCAATAATCATCAATTCACACAAAGGAATACTGAATATTGAAAAAATATAAATTTGATTTATTAATTCAACAAAAATTATCTCATATAGCTCTAAGGTTTACATATTTATAGGGTGACACAAACCTACTAACCCTAATTTTTATTTAGAAAATAAAAATAAAGACAATTCTAGTTAAGGTAGGAAATCAAATCTCTAGCAGTATAGAAAAGTCAATTTCTAATCAATATTAAATTAAAATAAAAATTAAATCCTAATAATAATAATAATAATAAATTATATCTGTTATCCATTATTTTGCAAACTCATTCCAAAACTTATTGCTCTGCATCACATATGTTCACATTTAAAAAAGTTGTTAACTATACATATTCTTCTTATGTTGCTGTATGAATTTATATTTTTCAAAAATATGCTACACAACACAAATAAAATATCTCGTTATATAAGAAATGAAGGTCCACAATATATAGGTGCTGATAATGTGCATGTGTGTGTGGACAAAAATTTCAAACAAAATTTTCTCATGTATACTAAGAGTCAAAACGAACAAAAGATTTTAAAAAAAAATTAGAAATGGATGGATGCAAAACACAGGCAATTTATTACTGACATTAACAAAAAAAAAAAAAAAAAAAACTATTGTAAGGTGATTGAGTTTTACTATTGCCAATGATGTGCATCTAAATATAAATGGATTGTGCCAAAGATACTTACAATTCTTTAAATACTTAGTTCCAGGCAAAGGAGTCTTCCCCCTCTTTTCAATACCCTAACAAACAAAAACATAAAAGGTCGCATGGTAATATTTTAGGAATATGCACATGAGAAAAAGAAAAGAAAAAAGAAGTTTATGAAAACAAGAAAAAGGAAGACTATATAACAAGTGATTCACGAATGATTATGAATATGAAAATTCAGAAGGCTTCATAAGTTCCCAACCCTCAACTCCACAAAACTGAAGATAAATATTTAAGTTGCAGATAGACAAAAACATAAACATAAATATTTAACTTGAATAAACATAAACATAAATATAAAACTAAAGTACCAAAAAAACTCTATAAGCTTCCAAACCAAATATATTCTAGAACTAAAATTTTATTTAATAGATCATTTTGTTGTTCCAAAAGCTCCTCAACTCATTGGCATTATAGGCAATAAAATCACTGCTAATCATCTAAAGTAATTTTCTTAACTTGACATTTCCTTTTTTATATACTGTAGCGCACAAAAGATATGCTAAGACAAATTTCTTTATGCCTCATACCATCAAGAAAATTATATTCACTTTCTGACCTAGGAAAGTATGCATTGCTCTTATGCATCAATTCAATAGGCACGTACCTAGAATTATTTTTCAATCTTATATTTCTACTAGCAACAATTTATTCAAATTCAGAAAAATATACATATGATGATAAGACCTAGAATATGTTTCTATAATATAACCACCCATAGCTTCTCACGGCACTAAGGTAGAAGAAATTAAAATTCTATCAAATTTGGCGGTAGAAACTTTTCTGAAAAACAAAGGCCATGTATTCTGAAACTGAGATCAACTCTATACCAATGACATTGTTACTATGCAAGGTACTGTTCAAGCAATATGATAGAAATGAAAGAAATCCATACACTTTATGTAAATACTCCTCGTTGCACATCCATATAAAATCAAGACATTCAATTCATATATGAAATCCATATGAAAGAGAGATAAGACACAACCTACGTTCATTGAAAAATTCTTTAATAGAGAGACGTCTTGCTCCTGCTATTTCTAATATCAACAATATCTAAAAGAATATGATTATTCAAGTTAACAAGCCAAGGGATAATGTAGATACCTACAAGATTCTATTGGTAAAATTAGAGCAAAGAAAGAAAATATTTGAGAGAAGAGATATATTAAGATACAGGCAACTCTCACTACATCATTTTCATTTTTTTGGTCACGTATTTATACTACAAGAATACATAACAACTTATAACAACATATAAAAAGTAAACCTTAATTATGAAGATTTAATTTTGGCAAAACTATTCTTCACCATGCAACACACGTAATATAGTTTTTTTTTTGTTTAACCAAAATAAAGCTTCACCATACAAATAAAATATATTTAAAATTTTATAGAATAGCTCTTGACAGAAAATTGTTACTGTCATCACTCCTCCTTGATGTAAGAGTTGTTACAAACTCCTAACTTTTTTCTTAGAGCTTCAAACCTTGACTTCTGCAATCCTATAGTGAAAGTGTCAGCTAACTGATCCTTAGCATCACAATGCATTAATTGAACCTCCTCTTCTTGTTCTGCCTCTCTAATAGCATGAAATTTAATCTTAATATGCTTAGTTTTTCCATGAAAAACTAGATTTTCACCATGGCAATAGCTGACTTATTGTCACATAGAATAATTGTTGCTTTGGATTGCTTCAACGTTAAATCTTTAAGAATTTTTTTGATCCACAGAACCTGGTTGACAACAGCTGAAGCAGCAATGTACTCAGCTTTTGCTGTTAATTGAGCTACACTACTTTGTTTTTTTGAACTCCAGCAAAACATGCTAGAACCAAATGTGAAACAATAGCTTGAGGTGCTCTTCATATCATCTTGAGATCCTGCCCAGTCACTATCAATGAAACCTATAAAATCAAAGGTAGTAGACTATTTGTAGAAGATCCCAAGATCAATGCTACTCTGAATGTACCTTAAAACCCTTTTAGCAGCTTTGAAATGCAATTTTGTTGGTGAATGCATAAATCTTGACAACACACTAATGGCAAACATAATGTCTGGTCTAGTTCCACATAGATACAATAAGCACCCAACCAAGCTTCTGTAGATTGATGCATCAAAAGGACTAGAACCATCTTCTTTCTTCAATTTTTCTCCTTGGACAGCAGGTGTGCTCACAACTTGCTATTTTCAATTTTAAACTTTTTAAGAATTTCACCAGCATACTTCCTCTGAGAAATAAAAATTCCCTTTGAAGTTTTTTTAATCTCCATGCCAAGAAAGTAAGACATCTCTTCAAGATCATTCATCTCAAAAACCTTCTTCATCTGCATTTTGAATTGCCTCACAACATTATCATTGCTTCTAATCACTAAAATGTCATCTACATAAATGGAAACTATTAGAATCTCTTGATGTTCATGCTTCACATATAAAGTTGCTTCATTACAATTTCTAATGAATCCCAGTTTCAATAGATAATCATCAATTATAGAATACCAGGCTCTTGGTGACTGTTTCAAGCCATAAAGTGCTTTATTTAGCAAAAATACTTTATCAGGCTTATCTTTGCCGATGAACCCTTATGGCTGCTTAATGTAAATCTCCTATTTTACAAATCCATTTAAGAAGGCTGACTTTACATCCATCTAAAATACTTTCCATCCTTTATGAGTTGAGATTGCTAAGCATACCCTTTCACTACCAATATTGCTTTATGCTTGTTGATGGAGCCATCTACATTACACTTGAGCTTGAACACCCACTTTACTCTAATTACATTCTTGTTACAAGGTCTATCTACAAGCTTCCAAGTTTCATTCTTGTAGATCATCTTCAACTCCTCCTCTATAGCTGCTCTCCATTCAGGATTATTCAAAGTTGTGTCAACATCTTGAGGTTCAAATAATGCCACATTGCACCTGTTGTATATGTCATGAAGTGTTTTGGTTCCTCTGACCGTTATCTCCTCATCTAAGCCTTCACCTTCTAAAGTTGCATCTTGTTCTTGTGGAATGTCTCTAAAATTGGAAACTTGTTAAAAGGAGCTTGGTTTATGTTGTTCCCAATTCCAAGCAGCATTTTCATCAACCATCATACTTCTGCTAATATACACCTATTGAGTTATAGGATTTAAAATTCTATAACCTTTAGAAGCACTGTTGTACTCAACAAGTACTCCAACGTTATGTCTTTTATTAAGCTTGTCTCTTTTAGCTTGAGGAACAAGAGAATAACAAAGACTACTAAAGACTTTAAGATGATCAATAGATGCTTTAACTTCAAACCAAGCCTCATAAGGAGTTGTTTCATTTAAAGCTTTGGTAGGAAGCCTATTTTATAGATAAATCGATGTATATACTGCTTCTACCCATAATTGCTTTGGCATTTCCTTCTCGAATAGTAAGCATCTTGACATGTTCATGACTGACTTATTTTTCCTTTCAGTCACACCATTTTGTTGAGGTGTATAAGTGATTGTTAATTGATGATGGATGCCTGCCTTATGTAAAAAGCTTCAAATTCATGAGATGTGTATTTTGTACCATTATCAAACCTTAAAGTCTTAATAAACTTGGCACTATGACTCTTCATTGTTGCTTTAAATTTTTGAAACATAGTGAACACCTCTGATTTTTGCTAAGGAAAATAAACCAGCAAAACTTGGTATAATCATCAATAAAGAGAAGAAAATATTTTCTTCCACAATTTGAAGCAACACTCATAGGTCCACATACATCTGTATGAACTAACTACAACTTCTCATTAGCTCTCTAAGCTTGATTGACAGGAAATGATATCTGACTTAATTTTCCAAATTGACAGACATCACACACAGTAACATTCTTTTATACAGAAGGCATAACAACCACCATGCTTTTACTTTGAAGAAGCTTCATAGAAGAATAACTTATATGACCAAACCTTTTGTGCTAATGACATTTTCATCTACCATAGTAATGAGAGCTTGAATTTTTGTTTGATCCCATTCAAAAGAAAAACTTCTATTTCTCATTTTAATAGAAAAAAAAATTTAACATCATTTGGATAAAAAACTTCACACCTTTTGTTTTTTAAAAATAAATTGTAGTTCTTATCAAGCAATTAACCAACACTTAGTAGATTATATACGATTTCAGGTACCAATAAAACATTAGCAATCAACTTTGTACCTGAACGTGTTTGCACCAACACAGAGCCCTTCCCTTTAACATCAACTAATCTGCCATCTCTAATCCTCATTTTGGAATAATAACTCTTATCCAAAGTCTTAAAACTCTGTAATTTTGAAGTCATATGATGTGTGCATTCACTGTCAATAAGCCATTCATTAGGATTCTGAGCTACTACTAAACATTCTTCAATAACAGTAGTAGTAAATAACTTTTCTTCTTGATCCTGAGTACCTTCATTGACTTATGCTGGTTGTGATTAAGGCTGTTGGTATTTATTAGTTGGATAGACCTCTCAATGTGTCCAAACTATTTACAACCCTTACATTGAACTCCTAGTCTTCTTCAATAATAATCTTCACTATGATTAGTCTTTTTACAATGAGGACAGTGTGGATACTTCACTCTCCTTCTTCCTCTATTTCCCTACTAATCTTTCTTCTCCTTTTTATTTTTTCATTAAAATTTCTTTTCCCACTGGACTCAGCTTGTAACTTAGAGCTTTGAGAAGCTATAAGAGCCCCTTCTATTGACTTCTCCTCCTCCCTAAATGCTTTTCTTTGCACTATAGCTTGTAGAGCATTTACAAGCTCAGTAAGAGTGAGTATGGATAAGTCCCAGGTATCCTCAAGAGAGGAAATCTTTGGCAGAGTCACCATCACCTTCTCTACGATTCTTTTTTCAGGAAATTCTTCTCCTATTAGCCTTATCTAGTTTACTACCTTCATGACTCTGTCAATGTAAGCCTTTACATTTTCAGTCTCTTTCATTCTGAGAAGCTCAAATGCATTTGTTTTGTTTTATCACTCCCTTGGAACTCTATTCTCAACTTATCCTATACTTGCTTAGCAATTTCATAAGCCATTTGTCACGACTAAAAACAGGGGCCATGATCGGCGCTAGGGAACGGGAATTCTTTCGAATCCGGAACCCGTAGCAAGCCTAAAAATAAAATAAATCATGCAATAATAACAATAACCATATAATATGCAGCGAAAATAAAAATCATAAATATAATAATAACATTTTCACCACTGGATTTAAATCAAATCTCATCTCATCACATATATATATAATCTCTTTAATACAAATCCAGTTTCAATATAATACATCTCTTTAAATAAAATACATGAAATCCAATACTTTAATTCACAACTACTGCAGTGTCTAGATAAAATAAATAAGACTCAAGTAGATAATTTACACAAAGAAGCCGAGGCGGAAGAAATCCGGCGTATCGACCTGCTACTGAGGTCTGAAGAAGTTGACTCTCCTGAAAAATAGTCAACGGAGGGGAGTCAGACCTCACTGAGTGAATTACTATAATATATATACATACACACTAAGTGACAATGCATACAATCAATAGTATATATATATCTAATATATATACAAGCAATTTCACACATATGCAAAAAATCATTTTTATACATTTTATTGAAAATCCCAGATTATGAAGGATCACATAGAACCCTAGAATATCGCAACCTCAAAAATAGTGTTAGACAACACTCTAGCCATACAGGCTCACTTAATCCAAATATATCCACTTAATCCATTTAGACAGTAGACTGGCCCCGAGACACTAAGTCAACCGAGCTCCAGCAGTCTGACTGTCAGTGTGATTGGCCCCGAGACACTTGGTCAACCGAGCTCCAACAATCACACCCAAACCACATCTCACATATCAAATAATCATATCAAATCAATATCCACAAATAGTTAGTAATATAGCCTAAAGCTATAGGCGTACCGGTACGTACTCGGTCCTAGTGCTGCCCACTAGGTAGCACGTTCTATTGATATCCTTCATCATTAATAATGTAAAACATTCATTCACAAAAATAAATGATGCATGAATGTAAATGAAATAACAATATAACCCATATATATACCAGAAATATACCAAAAGTCAACCAGGTATATTTCGAGTATATATACGTCAAATAAATCCAGTCAAATCATAAATTAAACTAAAAATATATTTAAAAACATTTTAAATATATTTTATTAACAAAACATGTATATAATTTATTATATACCAACAATAAACCAAAAATATACTTAATATAAACTTAAGAAATAATCAAATTATTTATGCATATTAAATTAACATAAAACATGCATTTCTAAATCATGCATCCTAAGCATATATATATAGTATAGTAACTCACCTAGTGCGCTCCACGAGATGAATCCGACGGGCCTGGTCCACTAGCCCTCGGTCTCGGCGCAACTAAACAAGTAATAAATAACTGACATCAGAATAATCCTAACAGAAATCCTAGAATTCGATCTAGAGTATTAAACACAGAATCAGAAATTAGGGTTCGATTGGATATCACGTTTTACGAGAATTCTACCGAAAATCCGACAGAACCTCCCTTGTAAAACGGACATCTCTCTACTCAAAAGAGTAGAGCCGACCCTGCAAAGAAACACACTTCGAAAAAAATAGACTCAACACAAATCCATAACCCCTCAGTCGGACTCCAGACTACAATCTACCGACCGGGGTCCACAAACACAGAATAATTCAGAAATACCAAAAATATCCTTACAACATAGAAATTCATTTTATAAGTAGAAATTACATAATTAACCTTTAAACACTATAAAAATCAATAAAAACTCATTTTATTAGAAAAACCGTATATTATATATATAATTGAAAATAATTCACGAAAAATAGTTTTAATTAGTTAAAAATACTAAATAATTTGTAGAAATTATTTTTATACCTTAAATAACTATTGAAACCAATTAAATTACATTTTTATCCAATTTTGTGTAAAATTACCAAAATACCCCTATATATATAAATATACTTAAATTACTTCAAAAATTCACCAAAAATTATAAAATTATCCAAAATTAATTTTCTCAACATATTTATCAATAATATTAATAATTAAACTCAATTAACCAATTAAATTCAAATAAAAACACAATTAACCCTAATTTCTCAAAATCACATAAACTTCAATAATTCAAAATAAATACTTAGAAATTCATAAAAATTCCAAATAAATTCTTATAATTCATTTAAACACCTAATTTAATCATAAACCCCAATTTCATAATTTAAATAATTAATTTCCGAAAATTAGAAAATAATATTAAATATTCAAAAATACCCAAAAATCCAAAAAATCTCCAAAAATTCTAAAAAAATTCATACATGTAGATTAAGCTACTAGGAACAACATTTGTGAAGGAAGTTTTCATGAATCAATCAATTCGAAGCTCAAAAAAATCAAAAACCCTAATGTGACCGAAATTGAAAAATCGAAACCTAAGCAAATCTAAACCATTTTAGCTCAAAAAAAAGCTAGAATCACACTCACCGGAGCTTAATGAGAAGAAATATACCGGCGGTGTCAAAAATGGTGGCTGGAATCGTCGTGATCGACGGTGGCCAAAGTTTCGGCTTCCCGAGCTAATTTCGGCCAAAACTCGACGGAATAGGGTGCTGCTGGCGGCGGAGAAGGCTGGGGAAGGTGGTGGCACACCGGACGGCACACCAACGGTGAGGAAACGGGGTGACAGGCGTCCGGACGGCGAAGGGAATGGTCGGGGAAGAAGAAGCTCACTCGGGGGTAAAATGGTAATTTTCCAAAGTTTTGGTTTTTTGATGTATTATATGTATATATATATATACTTTATACTATATATTAAAATAATATTAAATTACACACATTAAATATACACCACACACATAAAATTTAATATTTTAAGAATTTATACTAAATAAAAATAATTAAATAACAATAAAACTAATAAATAATTAATAAAATATTAGGGTAATATTAAACCCTAATTAAATAAATATTTACACACATAGGCTTTATTTATTATTTTAAAAATATGTATGAGTTCATGCAAGTCCGAAAATATATTTAAAATAATTAATAATAAATTATTTACGTAAAAATTTCCCCGAAAATGCAAGTCCCGAAAAAATTTTACGTAAAGCACTGTAAATAATGCACAATAATAAAAATAGGTTTTAAATACATCTTAACTTGTAAAAATATCGTAATATATATACACAAATTATTAACACTGCATATCCCGGTATAGTGTAAAAATATTTTAAAAACACGGGATATTACACCATTATTCTTGTAAAATTGGTTTCATAAACTACTGCATGGAGGGTACTCAAAGCTTTAAATTTTATGGAAACCCTTTCTTCATAAGTCTTTATCTGATTGAAAGTTAGATTTATTGGCAAGTCAGTCTCCATTTCTTTTTTCACTACTTCCCAAAGTAGCAAACCCTTAAGGTAAGCCTACATTTTAATAGACCAAGCATTATAATTTTCTCCTGTGAAAATAGGAGGAGCTGAGCCTGAAATACTACTATAACTTGTAGCCATATTTCACGTGTTTTTTTTGTTTGAATGTTTAAGGTTTAATAAAGAGTTTCCTAATTTTTTTTACTCACAACTTCTCAAGGATCAATGAAAAAAAAACTTTCTTTGCTCTGATACTAATTATTAGTAAAATTAGAGGAAGGAAAGAAAAAATTTAGGAGAAGAGATATATTAAAATACAGGCAACTCCCACTGCATTATTTTTATTCTTTTGTTCACATATTTATACTATAAGAATATGTATCAACTTATAACAATATATAACAAATAAACCTTAATTAAGAAGATTTAATTTTGGCAAAACTATTCTCCACCATGCAACACATGTAATATAGTTTTTTTTTTATTTTACCAAAATAAAGCTTCACCATACAAATAAAATATATTTAAAATTTTCTAGAACAACTCTTAACAGCAAATTGTTACTGTTATCAGATTCAGTAAGAACTTTCTATATATGTGTAACATTCCTAATTCCGAATGCTATTGTATAAGCATCCATTAAATTATCTTGAAAATTCAAGGCTTCAGCATCTCCCTCAACCCAAATAAGGGATTTGCCTTCTCTATAGCCTACAAGCATTGACGAATATGAGAAAAAAATAGCAAAATGTGCCCGTGTTGTACATAATATTGCTTTAACTAAATTGATTCAACATTATCCATTTTACCTCTCTTTATAGCCCGCTTTCTCCCAACATTTAGCATGTTTGAGTTAACATCACATACAAAAATCTTAGTTTTTTCTTGTAAATAATCATTATGAAAATCTTGAATTACTCTATATCTAATACTGTTTACAAATTCTAGGATCTTGAAAGTAATATCACTGTAAATTCAAGAATGTGAAATTAAATTTAAGGTTTACTTTTTATAAATTAGATTAATTATGGTAGAAGATTTGAAATCCAACCGTAAGATTTAACAAACCTTAAATTTGTATACATGATTTATGAAAATGTAATGGTACTGCAGTAGTAAAGCTGTTGCATACTTTGGTATTCATTAGCATGAGAATATATACAAGATACAAGAGGTAACAAATGTTATATATTAGTTACAAGTTTATTAGTAATTCAGAAATACAAGTAATTGAAAATACATAGCAATCTTATCTCTATCATCCCCCACAAGTTGAGTATGGGAAGCTATAAGGCTCAACTTGGTCCGAAGAAAATGGAATTGCGATGTGGACAAAGGCTTAGTTAGGCAGTTAGCAAGCTGGTCATGAGTGGAGATATGATGAACCTATAATGAGTGATTCATGACTTGTTCACGAACATAGTGAAAATCAATCTCCAGGTGCTTTGATCTAATGTGAAATATAGGTGTAATGGTCAAGTAGGAGGCACCAAGGTTATCACACCAGACTAATGAAGAAGACAATGCTAGTTTGCCAATTTCACATTACAAGGATGTCAACCATTATAACTCAATGGCAGTAAAGGTGATGACTTTGTATTCAACTTCGATTGAGGACTTGGCTACTATCGTCTATTTCTTTGAACCTCAGGCACCAAGATTGCAACCAATAAAAATGCAAAATCTAGAAATGGATCTGCAGTCATCAATGGAACTACCCCAATCCACATTGTAATAGGCATGAATTTACGATTAAGAGGATGGTGGAATAAGTAAACCAAGAGAAGGAATGCATTTTAAATAACGCATAATTCTCTTAACAACAGACCAATGAAGGTCAGTTGGCTTGTGCAGTAATTGGGAAACTTTCTTAACTAATAAAGAAATATTAGGTCTTGTAAAGGAGAGATATTATAAACCTCCAACTACACTTCGATAAAAGTGAGGATCATGAAATGGTTCACCATTATGTAAAGATAATTTAACTTGTGGAGAAGAAGGAGTAGACATACCATTTGCTTGGTCCATTTTGGCACGATGAAATAAGTCATTGATGTATTTTTTTTAGTAAGAAGAATACTATTCAGCTGCCATTGTACCTCAATGCCAAGAAAGTAGGAGAGAGCACCAAAATCCTTCAAAGCAAACTTTACTTGTAAAATGGTAAGTATGGAATGAAATATAGACATAGTGTTGCTAATCAAAATTATATCATCAACATATACCAAGCAAAATGCAAATTCCCATAATGATTATACTAAAACAAAGAGGAATCAATTTTGGAACCGACAAATCCAATGATCAAAAGAGCATCACAAAGGCATTTAAACCACTATCTAAGAGCCTATTTAAGGCCATATAAGGACTTCTTAAGTTTACAGACTGCATGAATACATCCTCCTCTAATTTGCCATGTAAAAATGCATTTAAAACATAAAGCTACTAGATTTTCTAGTGAGAAGAGATAACAATAGAAAGAATTAACTGAATAGTAGTTGGCTTGACTACTGGACTATATGTGTCATGAAAATCAAGATCAGGTCTTTGGTGAAATCTCTTAGCAACTAATCATGCATTATAATGATCAATAGAGCCATCTTACTTTTATTTCAAATGATACACCCATTTTCATCCTACTATGTTTTATGAAGATTGAGCTGGAACCAAGTCCCAAGTGTCATTAGCAATAAGTGCTTGTATCATTTTTCATGGTAATAACCCAGTGTGTGGATTAGGCAGCTTATTTGTAGGTATTAGGTTCTAGTGGAATAATAGGAGTGGCATAGAAAGATTTGCATTTAAGTGATCCTATTTAGTATCAGGTTATCATTGGATGTGTTTTAGTGGTGATGGAAGTGTGATGTGGTAAGGTGATTAGAGGATAAGGAGGCACTGGAGGAATATAAGAGTTAGTTATAGGAGGATGGTCAATGTTGGTAGGTTCAAATGAGGATAAGGGAGCGTGATTTGAGGTGGAGAGAGGTGATTGAGAAGGATCAGATAGAGTAGAGGGAAGAGGTAGTAGTGGTGGATTAGGTGTCTAAGAAGGTTGTTAGGTGGAGATAGAACTTTGTTGGAACCGTGTAGAGGCAGGAATGTGTATGTGAGTTACTTTGATGTCATCCTTGGATGGAACATAGGATGCTAGAGAGGGCAAATTAGCAAATGGAAAAACCTGTTCATCAAATAAAATATGGGATTAGATAAAAATTTTAAAAGTGATGAGATCAAGACAAAGATATCCCTTATGAACTTTGCTATGCCTAAAAATACACTTTTATGAGACCGAGGTTCAAGCTTATTAGTAGTGCATAATTTTAACCAAGGATAGCATAAACACCCAAAAACTGTAAAATCATTAAAATTGGGAGAACAATTGGGCAATTTATTGTGTGGGGAATGATTAAAGAGTAATGGTGTAGGTAACCAATTAATAACATACACAGCAGTTTCAAAAGCATAAGTCCAATAAGTGGAAGGAACATGAGAATGGTGAAGTAATGATAATCCAGTTTCAACAATATGCATATGTTTACGTTTAGCACACCCATTTTGTTTAGGTGTTTTAGGACATGAAATTTGTTAGCTAATTCCATTCTTACTTGAATATTTAGTCATGGCTTAGAACTCACCACCCTAATCTAATTGAAAAACTGTGATAGAATGATTAAAATTTTTTTTAACCAAATGATGAAATTTAATAAAAGTACTAAGAACTTTAGATTTATAATGCAAAAAATAAAACCAACAGTACTTACTAAAATGATCATAAAATAAAACATAGTATTTATGACCATTAATAGAAGAAGTAGGAGTAGGTCCCCATAAGCCTGAACAAATTAAATCTAGTGGTCCATTCACATGAGTATATGAAGGAGAAAAGGAAAGTTTATGGATTTTGCTAATAGAGCAAGCATGACATAAGTAGTCAATTTTATTAAAAGAAAAAGAAATATTATTTTGGCGAAGTACAGTGTGAACAATACATCAATTAGCAAGGGCTAATCTTTCATGCCAACTCTATAAAGAACAAATAAAGAACAAAGCAGTGCTTTAGGTGAATGATCACTTGATGAAGACACTGGATCAAGAGTTAAGGAATAAAGGCCATTGTCATTTAGTCTTGTAATAAAAACTTTCTTCATAAGGATATCCTTAATTTAATAGTAAGACGAAAAAAATTCAATAGAAACATTGTTAGTATTAGTAAATGAAGAAACGGAAAGGAGATTAGCACAAATATAAGGAATATGAAGGATATCTTTCAAATTAAACAAGTGATTATGAGAGATAAAATGATTAGAACCAACATAAGAGACAAAGAGAGTTTTACCATTGTCGATTTGCAACTCATTGAACCCCTGGAAATCTGATTTTAAAGTGAAAGCATCAAGATTAGGAGTAATATGATTGGTAGCACCAGTTTCCATTCTCTAAGAATTAGGAGTGGAACTGGGGTTGGTGGCTAAGTGGGCAATGGACTGCTAAAGTTAAAAAGAAGGTTGCAACTTGGGTGATGAGCAATTATTGGAAGTGTGACAAATACGAGAATAATTGTAACATGCAAAATGCATGACATCTATTGAATATTTATTAAAAGGTCACAAAAAGGAAGAGCGATTATTTCTAAATGATTGAAAATTGTAGCGAGAGGACTTACCATGTTACGAAAACGTAGAAGCTTGGTTCAAAGGGACATAGTGCGATGAGTTCTGATTGGATAGCCATCTACCACCATTGACAACCAGTTTGACCACCACGATGATGGTGCATAGGCCCCTGAGTGTGTGAATTGAATAGTGTTGTTGAAGCAGAATCAACCCACATACTTTTTACATTCAAGTTGGCTTCTTTGCTCAATAAAAGCCTATATAAATCATCAAATAAAACATATGAGGAATGATTTTCAAGAGATCAAATAAAAGGTCTATAGAACCAAGATCATTGGTGATCACTTGTATAAGATCATCTTCTCTAACCGGATGATGAAGAGCAGCCAATTAATCATACATTCCTTTGGCATGTTATGTGTATTGAGCAATGGGCTCACCATGATCTTTCTTCAAGCGATAAAAGTTGGCTTTAATATTCCAAACTTGAGATTTTGAACTAGCTATATAAGATGTTGCAAGCTTTGTCCAAGCCTCTTTAGTATAAGAAACCCCAACAATTTAAGGTATAAAATTTTTTGATATGGAACTAGTTATCCAACTCAGTACTAATTGGTCTTATTTAAACCATGTGTGGAACTCAGGATTAAGTTGATTGTTAATCAGTTTTGGAGGAGGTTCAGATTGCTCATCTATATGAATAACTAAATCACAACTATATAAAAGAGGCATAAGTTGGCTTGCCATGGAAGATAGTTTGTAGAGTTGAGTTTGATTAGTAGTTAATGGGCAATATTAGGAAGCGTTACGATGCTTGCATTTTACGGATTGGATGCAGAGACACCTGATCGGGTTTGAGAAGTGGATGAAGAATTTAGGTCATTAGCCATGATGAAGAAATTTTGGTTGTTAAACCATATATCAACTCTGATACCATATATCAACTCTGATACCATGAAAATGTAATGGTATTGCAGTAGTAAAGCTGCTGCACACTTTGGTATTCATTAGCAAGATAATATATACAGGATACAAGAGGTAACAAATGTTATTTATTAGTTGCAAGTTTGTTGGTAATTCAGAGATACAAGTAATAAAAAATATATAACAATCTTTATCTGTATCAATTTTGACATAATCTAGGATTTAAAATACTAAATTATTCAATTTTAAATTCCAAGTCTGTAAATTATATGTTTCAAAAAAAAAATTATATGTTTCAATGTTGAAAAAATGATTTCTTAAATTTTAACCCAAACAAAACCAATACATGAAACCCGCAAGGAAAGAAAAATGCAAACCAATATATAAAACTCCCAAGTACAATCATTGTTCATTACATTAGGAGAATGGAACAATGTGAGGGCCACATATTTACTTTCCTTGCTCATAAAAAGGATCCAACAACCTTGGGTATAACCACGACATTCTTCATACATCATAGCTTTTTTCTATTCTCTCAACTTATATTAGGATGCCAGTCTAAGTAATAATATCAAAGAATGCTTAGAAACTAGAGTGAGAATAAAAGTTGCATGCTTAAAGTGAGCATCACTTGCACGAGACATAAGTAGTAGCAATCCATACGTCAAGCTCCTCAGTAGTTGAATTAATTTCTTCTCTACCAAGAATTAATGCACTTTGTTCGTTAAAAAAAAAAAAAAGGAAAAGTATGGAAAAGTACAATGTGGTTTTAGCATTTTTAATATGATGGGCTTGTGATTTTTTTTTTTTTTTGGCATTTAGATGACCTATTGTACATTGCTGTTAACTCTTAAATGACAAATTATATAACGCCATTAGATGTGGTGCCACATCATGTGCCACATACTATTATTTAGAGGTATTACTAAGTTATCATTGAAGTGTTAACTATGATGTATTATAAGTCACCTAAGTGCAAAAAGATAAAATAAATTACATAACACTAAAAGTTGTTAAAAATTAACTAATAAAATATAAACAAAATAAAAAAATTAACTAAAAAATATGGTCAAAAGAAATAAATAAATGGATAACTAAATAATTATATTTACATAGGTAATAATAATTGAGTAATTATAGTTGAATGAACTTTTTGTTCATAGAAAATTTTAAATTCGAGATTATATGAATAGTAGTTGATAAGTATCCCAATAGCTAGTAGTTACCATTTTAAAAACTAAACAAAATTGTTAAGGAACTGAATAATTATCAATTGCACTTCAATAGTTATGCCAAACACCCTCTATATTTTTTAAGTGAAGCTGATAGCTCTTAGGTCTGATATGGTTCACATCAGTTACCATTTGAAGCTTTTCATAAATAGTCTTCATTTATTGAAACAAAATTATTTTATTATCATTAACTTTGTAAATATAATTACTTATTTATTCTTATTTATTTAAATTAAATTAACAACTATACTTTTAAATTTTAAAATACTAACTTCTTTTTTCTATATGTTTTTATCAAATTTTTTGAATAATTTTTTAAAGATAATCAATTTTATTAGAGTGTATTTAGATGCAAATATGTGATTTGAAATCTTAAATTTCAAATATAAAGATTTGAAATAACATGTAATTACTTATTATTTCAAATCCTTATTTTTGAAATCTTATATGTAATTTCAAATGCTTATTAAATGAACTTTTAAATTTATTTCAAATCTTCATGTATATAAATTCCCGTAGTTTTCAAATAAAAGATTTCATTGAAATTCAAATTTATGCCTAAATCTTTTACATCCTAACAAAGTATTAGGCGAAATAAATGGGCCTATGTTTAACTTTTTTACTTATGTGATGTACTATTTTTTTTTTTTTTTTTTTTGACTTAGGTGACGTGATACACTACCATTAACACTCTAACGGGAAATTATGTAACGCTGTCAAATAATTCTACGTGGTTACCTGTCCCACCAGCTACATCAACATGCTTCATTCCTAGGAATGGATTTAGTTTGGAGACCAATCTGAAAAATGCCACAGACAACATATGTCAAGACATAAAGTGAAAGTGTGGTCCATAAGAAAAAAAATCCAATCAATTACTAAAAGGAAACCTCAGCATCTGACCTGTCCTTCCATAATCTATGCAATCCACCACTCATCATATCATTCAAAAGATCATAATTTAAGGCAACAGGGCTAAAACCATGACTGACCATTCGGCATTTTTCTTCCTTCCTTACTTCTTTAAATCCTATACATGAACATGTGATATAAAATTCAACACAAAAAATTATCAATGAGAAGAAAAGTACTTGTAGTCAACACTCAACAGTAATTAAGTACATTGTGATAACCCATGATCCTACCAAAACTTGTAGCATGTGAATGTAACTGCGAAGTAGAAGACAGCATGTAAAAGCTCATGCAACCCAATGAGCATGCTCACCCATTCCAAAGCCATGGTTGCTGCAAAGATGAATTGCATGATTTTAAAATTAAACAAGAAGTTAGATAAAAGGTGGTGGTTCGACAAAACTTAAATGATCCAATATCAAAGCTCAAATGCCAAAAGAACAAAAATGGTAGCTAATGTTGAACGAAAAGGATAATCAATATCGAATTTCCAGTAAAACAAAAGTTCGAACACATTGTGCGCTGTAGAAATGGAACTCCATAATGGAACTACAGAAGAAAATTTCAAACTAATTTGAATAGCACTTTTAGAAATTTAAACTAGAAAAAATGGGGATTGCAAAGAATTCGGGTAAAAGGATTGATAAGGGTGTAGATTTTATTTTCATGAGTTGCTCAAAAAAAAAAAAATAATAATGATTTTACTTTCATGAGCTTGAATATTTATACAGGCTAAGGGTAGGAGAGGTGTAAACAAGTCGAGTTAACTCACCTTGAAAAAAGAAGGCGTGAGCTCATTTAGTTTTTCAAATCTAAAACTCAAGCTTAAAGTCAGCTAGTCATTATCAAGCTCAAGCTCAACTTGAACTTAGCTTGTATTTTGCTTGTTTGTATTAAGCTCAAGCCCGTTCATTTGAAAGCTTTTTTAAAAGTTTGAAAGACTGCTTGCTTGCGAGCTCATCTAGGAGCTTGATCGACAACGAACTCATTGATAAGCTTGATGAAGAACTCAAAATTTTTTTTTAAAAAAAATACAATAGTTTAGCATCAAACGTAACATCTAAAAAGAGCAAACTAATAATTTAATACAACAACCCATCCAAACTAACAAAAAATTGCAAATATAAGAGCAAAGAAACACAAAAAAAAAATATCACAACAATTCTTTAAGCTTACAAGAATCCAAAAATAAAAAGGTTATCTTCTACATTTAAATTGTTAAAAGAAACAAGTAGCAAACTCAAAACAATCTCCTTAAAATCCAGCTCTTAGTCCTGCAAAAAAAAAAAAAACATACACAGGTGAAAAATTACACATGAAAAAATGAGTCTTTACTGGTACAGCTCCTAGGGAGAAGTCTTCACTGTTGAAGCGAAGATAATTAATTAGTTAACTAGGAAGTGAATCAGCAATATGATTCAAGCATTAGGACAGTTAGGTTTCAGTGAAACAATTCTGGTGTAATAATACAGCTACAACAGAAACCACTCCAGGAAAAAAAAAATGTAGCATTTTTTTCAGCTTCATTTTAAAATTGAAAACTCATTCTGTAGAAAAATGCAGGAGACTGTATGCTACTTTGTTTGATTTTACAACTAATTAATTCAGAATGCTACTTTGTTTGATTTTCCTGCACCTAACTTCATCAAATACACACACACAAAAGAAAGATTCAATTAAATTAAAACCCAGTTCAGAAACCAATCTACCAACAAACATATCAAACCAAAATTCCAGAAAAAAATGTTTGAGTACTGCATGCAATTACTGCAAATTGTTCCTACCAACTTATGCAAGCAATAACAACTTACCATGAACATATATAACAACTGCAAATTGTTCTTCACCATTCACTGGAACATGTTGATCAACAATGGCATGAAGTCTTCTAATATTTGCTCTCAACCATAGAGATTAGAGATTGTTTCTTTCACAGCTACAAGTCAAGTTGCTCTTCTCATAAAAATAGAAAACATGCAAGCAGTATCAATCACTACAAATCTTTTTAACTAGGACACCAACAACCAACATATATAGATTTACAAATGTTTCATCAACAAAATATTAACAAGGGGGCAGAAAATTATCATAAGATATGAAAATGTGAACAATCTGCTTCTTAAAAAAAACAGATGAACAGTGAGTTCCCCATCATTATTCCAAGGATTTTCCTGAACTTAACGGTTCATTGATTAGTCATTGCAACTTCACAAATGAACCGAAAGGATACATATATATATATATATAACATAGACCTTAGGAACTCAACATGAATCCACTGTTAATGATTTTCTTGAAACAAAATTCATAAATTACAACTAATTACTTAATTAAGAACTAATTAACATGTACAGCACCCAAAAGCTAACAAAGGAAGAAAATCATAATAGTGAAATTTACATCAGTCTAACTTCCAAAAAAAAAAAAAAAAGCATGCATTCAGGGTGTCAAAATGGGTTGATGGGTCGTGTTCGTGTTGGGTGACCGACCTTGGTGACACGATTAAAGTCAACACGAACATGACACATTTATTAATCGTGTCAAAGATTTCAACCTTAACACGAAACGAAAATTAAATGGGTTATACGAATACAACACATGTAAGCCGTTTATTTAAATGGGTTATACGGGTCACAAAATTCAACGCGATCCATTTAACCCATACAACATTTATAATATATAAAAATACTATATTTTATAAAAGATTAAAAATAATGTCTATAATTTAGTTATTTTCATAATATAATTATAAAAATATTATTTTTATAAAAAAATTCACAATAAATGACTAATTAATTATTTAAAATTATAATTAATTATATGAATTTTAATGGGTTGAGTCGTGTCGTATCGGTTTGACATGACTTAACACAACACGTATAATTAAACGGACTCACGTATCAACCCACGACACAATCTAATTAAACCGTGTTATAAACGGGTTGACCCATTTTTAACATGAACACATTTAATCTCAACCCTAATTCGCATTTTGCACATTAGACAAATCATGTTGGCATGTCATTATCCATTTTGAGACACCTACATTCAGTCCTTGAAAGAAAATCAAACCCAAAAAACATGATAACAAAGAAAAAAAAAATTCACTTGTGAATGAACAAATTCTCCATAAAAATCGTTTAAATGTGTTAAATTTACACATGCAATATAGGGAACCTGCTTAAAAATTAAAGAAGATTTAATTCTTGTTTAAAAATTATCTGTAATTGTTAGATAATCGATCTAGTGAGGTCCAATGTGTGAGAAAAATTAGTAGTTTACAACTAAAAGAAAGCGTGTGCAAGATACCTTTAGTTGAGAGAAGAATTAGATGAAAAAATAACTTTGGTTGAATAGAAATGAAGACAACAATTTAAAAGAGTATTTGTGTGAACAAAGAGAATAGAGGAAGAGCAACTTTTGTTACAACTAGATGATGGTGCTGTCGATGAAGAAGAAGAAAAAGAAGAAGATGATGGTGCTGCTGATGGTACCATCATCTTCTTCGTTTATCATTATTGAAAAATTATTGAAAGAACAAAACATTAAATTCTTTTATCATTGGATAAGTCTGCATATAAGAGATTCTTTAAATTGAAGATGCCTATATATTGACCTAGAAACATCATAATTTGATTCCTAGTATTTTATTATATGACCAAGATATTGTTTTTGGTGTTTAATTTCCAAGTCTTAGGAAAGACAATCAACAATTATATCAAATAATTGAAAAACAAAATCTTGAACCCTTACTTAAACTTTTGATTCACCTGTGCATATTAATGGACCAACTTAATAGTGAAGTGGAGAAAAAAAAGAGTAAACAAAATGGATGCTTCAAAAAGTGAAAAAAGAACCCAAAAAGAGAGGTTTATTATAGAGAAGTGAAGAGTGAAAAAAAAAAAAAAAAAAAGCAAGACACTACAAAACTTTTATATTATGCATGGATTGAGAGGAATATAAAGGGAAGGGAAGAGAAGGAAATAGGAGGGGAATTAAGTCTTGTATTGTTTGGCTATTAAGAGTTAACAGAGGAGGAAGGAAATTAAAGGGAAATTATTCTCTTATATAAGGTGAAATTGATTACACCTCAAAATGGGGTATAAAATATTTCAACTTCAAAACATATTATAATTTAAAGACTCATTTCCTTTCTAAACATTTCTCCTCCTTTTTCTTTTATTAATTAATTTTAAGTTATCAAACACAATAAAATCTATAGTTTTTATTCTCTTTCCCTTCCTTCCGTTCCCTTCTCTTCTCTTCGCCATGCATAGTGATAGAATCTTTTACAGGTTGCAAGCGGAGAGAACTGAAGCGAACGGTATAGGAGCAGTAACACTACCTTAAACAATTGGTAAAGATTAGTGAAGAGAACAGCCCACCCCTAATTTTTGAAAGGAAAATCTAACATGGCCTCGTGAAGAACTGCATTACATGACAAAAAGAAGTCACATAATTACAGAGGTATACTTATACATAAACCCAAAGTGATTAACAATATTTTGAGTTCAAAAAAATTTCACCAAGCATGCATGCAAAAAATAAGAAAAGAAACAAGAAACTGATAACTAAAACAGAAATAAACATGTTTGTTATACCCGTAGCACAAGAAGAAGATGATGTTGAGGACGACAGTGAGAGTGAGCGGCGGCAGAGAAGGATAACTGAGAAAATCAGAATCAAAATAAAGCCTTTGTTTGGTTGCAGACGAATCTTTGTTTGTTCAAGAGTGCCTACCATTTATTTGATAAAATTCCTTTTCAAGGGACTCCTTTCTCTCTCTATTTCAATAGCTCCTATTTCAGGGAAAGAGAAGCACAGTCAATCGGTACCTCCCAAATCTATCAATGAATTCAATTCAATTCATACCTTCGAATAAACGATTAATGGCGATGATAAGTTACAAGTTACAACCGATGAAGCTTAAAGACTCACCGATCATTTATTCCTCTTCCTTGCGGCAGCTACAAGCACTTCTCTTGAGCACCATATGGAGCACACGGTAGGACTCAGCAAGGAATAAAAAAATGGAATCAAACGGGAATACTGAATTCAAAGACGTTAAAATTATTGTATTGAATCGAATAATTTCAACTCTAAATTGAATCTAACTAAATTTTGAGAATAATTTGAAAAAAAAAAAAAAAAGGGAAACATACTCAAACCATGTTGAGTGAAATCAAATATAGTAATAAATTATATGTAAATATAGATAACAGTATTGGTTCATATTTTCTTGGTACAAAATTAAAAGTACATATATAACATCACTATTGCCATTGTGTGCATTTTAGCTACCGTTTTGTGTTTGCTTAGAGATATCGATTTCACATGGGTGATTACTGGTTTTTAAACAAATAATCATCCCCCGTCTGTCTTCTCTTCACGTCATAATAATAGACATAGATAGTCTAGATAGTCATGTTGTCTTTGTGTGATTTGTTCCACTTTTTGTGCAGAAGGCATATCAAATCTAACGGTCTCACTTTGACTTTACTTGTTCTAGACAGTGTGAAGGTTGATGTTCTAACACCTCCCTCAAATTGTGTTGCCGCTGCTCTATTTATAGGAGGAGGTTATCGTCTCCAGTCAAGCGGTCGATACCTAGCTTGCAGGTATTTCTCTTCTTTCTAGACATATTAATCTCTGTCAGTCCAAGATCTTCTCAGCTCAAACATGATCGGATTGATGACAAGCACTAGGTAGAAGATAACCAAGTTGTTGTTGTTATTGATGCCGCCTCTTCAAGAAGGCTACCTTCGTTATTTTCTCAACTCTTACTCTTGTTCATGGCCTTTATTCATCAATTCTCCTTATATTGGGTCTCAATGTTATGCCTTCTGTTTTTTGGACAACCATAAAAATTATCCATTAATATAGAAGGAAATTACAACTTAAAAAACCCACAAGACAGGCTTGGGAGCCCATGGAACATACACAAGAGACTTAGTCCAATAACCGAACTTTCAACATATAGAAGAGAGAAAACCTAGTTTGTTGCAGATGGGGAGGGAAGCAGCCATGGACAGCTATGGTAGATTGAAGCTGAGAAGAAAACCATAGCAAGGCTAGCTTTAATTGATCTTTCAAAGGACCAACCAATATTAGTGATATTGGTTTATGAGTGTCCAGGAAGTTAAAACACTCTGACCATGGCAGTGATGATGATAACGCCATGACGGGGCAAGTGAACATCATGCAGAGAAGGGTTGGTTTAAGGTTTTGACGCGGCATTGAGGAAGATCTCAGACCATTTTCCATCTTTTTAGCCACAAGGGTGAAGCTCGAAGCCAACCATAGAGCAGTGAATTGATAATCCCATCTGTAGAAAAAGCTATACAAAACACAAAGAAACAACACCAAGATTATTAAACTATCACTAATATTATTAGGTTTATATACCAAAGTAAAATACCATAAAGAAATATGGAAACGAGGTGATTGCAATGAAGACGATGCTACTGTGAAGAACAAAACAGAGCACTGTTACTGAGAGAACAAAATAGAGAAATATCATTATATAATGGTAGTTTCAGTGTTATGCCTTCTTATGCAGATAATAGTAGTGGACTTAATTATATATTTTTCATTGTATTATTAAGTAGTATATATTGAATAGTGAGCTAAAAATTAATATGTTTTGTGTTTAAAATATAATAAATAGATTACTAACAAAATGTCATTGTTATTATTAGTATTTAATTGACAAGTAAAAATATGAAGGGAAAATTATCAAATCTATCCTTTAACTATAGGTCAATTATTAATCTAATCCTAATTTTAAAGTTGTATCAATTTGTTCTTCCAACTTTAAGATTTATTCCAAATCTATCCAAACGACATTGAGCTTGTAATAGCGATGACGTAGCAATCTAATGTTGTATAAAAGTGGCTGACATGATAAAAAACTTAAAATTCAGCTGATCAATTATATCCTCAACTATGGACAAATTATTAAACAAATACTAATTTCAAAGTCATTTCAATTTGCTCCTCCAACTTTCCAAGTTGTGCCCAAATTATCAAGAAGTCAATAAGTTTGTGTCAGAGAGCTATAATAGTCATCTTATATGGCATAAGAGCATTTGACATGACAAAAAAAATTAAAAACCTAAAACTTGATGTTTTCCAAATCAGAATTATAAAATACAAAAATATATGGTTTGAATAATGAGATCACGACATGCATAGAAACATAGCTCGTTTAAAGATATCTTGAAACTAATGCAAATTCAGGTCGATTGTTTGGTGTTGTCCCCATTTAGAGGTTTGGTTTCAACAAAAAGGACCCCATAAAAAATTGAAATATTTATGCAAAATCAAAATAATAAAAAGTATCATGAAGTCCAAGTAGTAAGAAATTTAAATATTTTTAAACAAAATTATAATTTCAAGCTTTATATATAGAAAAAATAGAAGTTCGAAAAATTTTGACTGTTTTATAGCCATTACATATGCATCAGATACAAAAACGCAAAAGTATGACTGAAGTTTGAGTTTAATTTTACACCTACTTTAAGAAAATTTAATTTTACCATGTTAGATACTTCTATACCATGTAAAATAGTCATTGCAACTATCTGGTACAAGTTTATTGATATTTGAATAGATTTGGTACAACTCAAAAAGTTGGAGGAACAAATTGAAATGACTTTGAAATTAGGATTAATTTGATAATTTGTCTATAGTTGAGGATAGAATTGATCAGGTGAATTTTAAGTTTTTTGTCATGTCAGTCACTCTTATACCACATCAAATTGTCACGTCATCGCTATCACAATGTCAATGTCGTTTGAATAGATTTAGAACAACTCTCAAAGTTAAAGGAGCAAATTGATACAACTTTAAAATTAGGATTGGATTTATAATTGACTTATAGTTTAGGATAGATTTGATCATGTTCCTAAATATGAAATGTTTATTATATACAATTTAAACTTAAAATATGAAAATGAGAAAATTTACATTGTATAGTTTTAAATAATTTAATTAATAAATAAGAATGTGAAATATTCATTACAATATAATTTGAACTTTAAATATGAGAAATATAACAAGTAAAAATGTGTAATGTCCATTTTATTTCAATTTAAGTTAAAAATATGTAAATAAGAAAATTAACATCATAAAATTTCAAATTATATAATTTAATAAGTAAAATATATTATTGTTATCATATTTGATAACTTATTAATTATTATTTTTAGTAAGTAATATAATCATATTGATATTATTTAAAATTAATGAGTTAAATAATATTATTTTGATCCTAGATGTAAATTATATAGGTTAAATAATTATTTAAGTGCATATTATGGATGCTTAGATTTTATAAATGATAATGATATTAATACTGATTTATAATTAATAATGTTAAAATAATATTAGTATAATTATTTAATGAATATAAAGATTGTGTTAATATTTTTACTTCTTGTTCTACATCTTGTAGTTCTATTTATTTTTTTATTTTTTTATTTTTTTTACTGCTACTACTAGTCAAGTTCAAGATGAACAAATAAAAATTAGTATAAGTGATCAGTGTCCTAATGTAAAGACAAAAAAGACCTTGAGGATCATCTGGTTCATCTAGTGAACTTGAAATTTTATTTAACAATTGTTTCTGAGTTTGTGATAGCAAATCAAGTAACGATTTCTCTGTCCTTAAATAGTGGAGTCGATACCAAAATACGTTTCTAGTCCTTGTTCTAATTGCTAAATAAATTTTTTCAAGTCCAGTTCCAACGGTTGCCATTGAATAAGTATTTTTGTAAGAGGAAATATTTTGGATGCAACTCGATCTTCAATGGCTCACAAATGGTTAAAGACACAAACAAGCATTAATGATTGGATTAAAGCGACATTAAGGACACAAAAAATTGAAAATGAAGAAAATGAAAATTTATTCGGACTTAACAATTGAATAGGAACTTCAACTTTCAACGAAGTGATTAAATTTATAAGGTAAAGGGGTCAATAAATTTAAAAAAAAAAAAAGTAAAAGAATTACATATATTTTGATTTCTTTAAACACCAACAGGATACATAGGTAACTTAATTCCCTTTAATTATTTTATTTTATTTTTTAATTTAATTTATTAATTCAAAATTTTTAATTTTCTTACTAATTTATCTCAAGTGAATTAAAATTTCTTATCTTTAGATTTATTTTTGATGGACATTGGAAGTTTAAATTATTTATCTTTTTTTGAAGTTATATATCCCTAGTTTGAACCTTTTTTTTCAAATAGTTTATGTTTTAATTTTTCTATTTTTTAAGTTTGAAAAATTTTCACATAAATCTATTATGTGCTATATTAAATTATTTGATTTTAGTAGCATTTTATCTTTGAAATAATTAATATCTAAAAAATAGTTAATTAGTGATATGTGTCTTAAAAAGCAAAAAGAAAAAAAATAAATTTTGCTTAGATTCAGAAGTATCCTTAAGTCAGTTCTGGTGTATCATCATACCTATAGTCAATAATAAGTTTTGAAGAGAATAATAGTTTAACATTAATGCCATTTTTTAAGTTGTACAACAATATATATAACGTACAGGTACAAACTAAAATAACAGAAGATATGTATAGAATAACAAATACAACTCATATAATAATAATACATAACAAACTCACAACTCTGATTACTAATAACAGACCCCCTCAAGCTGATGGTGGAGAGCAATGTAACTGAAGCTTGTTTCCAAAGTGAATAAACAATTGAGGCAGTAAGGGCTTTGTCATAAGATTAGCCAACTAATCAATAAAGGAGATAGCAAATACAGTGAGTGCTTTACGAGCTACTTGTTGATGGATGAAATGAAAATCAATTTTTACATAATGAGTTTGCGCATGGAAGATTGCATTAGATGACAGGAAAATAACACCTAAATTATCATAGAAAATGTGAGGTGGTACGAACAGTGACACACCCAATTCAATCAATAAGTGCTTTAGCCATTTGAGTTCCATGCTTACATCGGCCACTACACGAAACTCAAATTCACTAGAAGACCTGCTTACTGTCTTCTCCTTTTTGGAATTCCAAGCGATGAGATTGGTACCAAAATAGGTTAGAAAACCACCTGTTGACCTCCTATCATTCGGGCATCCTGCCCAATCGACGTTTGAATACACAGTTAAAGAAAAGGAGTTCCATTTGGTGAACAGTAATCACTGGTCAGATGTCCCTTTAATATAGCGTAACACCCTCTTCATAATCTTGAAATGATCAGTAGTGGGCTTCTACATATACTGACATAGTCGATTGATCGAGAAAGAAATGTCAGGTTGAGTGAGTGTTAAATACTACAGACTGCCATAAATTCTTCAATAAAGAGAGGTACCATCAGTCGATAAGAGGTGAGATTCTGAAGTGAGGGGAGTAAAAGCCACCATTGGAGATGGACATAGTTTACAATTAGACATGCCTGCAATGGTCAAAATTTTGGTAATATAAGAAGATTGAGACAAAGAAACACCCATGGTAGACTGAGAAACCTGTATGCCAAGAAAGTACTGTAGCGGTCCTAAGTCACGAAGTAAAAAGGCAGTAGATAACTCACGAGCAAGAAAATCTATCTCTTGAAGCTGAGATGCGAGCTTCTTACCCGTATCTCTTCCCTTCCTGATCTTGTGATCATTTTCTTTCTGAAATTTGGGGACGAATTTTTGTAAGGGGGAAGACTGTAATATCCCGTATTTTTAAATATTTTAATACTGTATCGGGATATACAATGTTAATAATTTTTATATATAATATTGATATTTAATGAGTTGTTGTTTAATTAAAATTGATTTTTAATTGTTTTAATTATTTTAAGTACTTTACGTAAAATTTTTCCGGGACTTACATTTTCGGAGAAATTGATACGTAAACTATTTATATTTAATTATTTTAAATGGATTTCCATAATTGCATGAACTCATACATATTTTTAAAGCACCAAATAAAACATATGTGTATATTTATTTATTTAACTAGGTTTAAATAACTATCCTAATATTTTATTATTTATTATTTGTTTTAATATTATTTAATTATTTTATTTGTATAAAATTGTTAAAATATTGAATTGTGTGTGGTGGATAACTTTTCCAAGTATTATATTAATATATTATATTATAATATATATATATATATACATAATTCTTTTTTTTTTCTTTTTTTTCTTTTCTTCTTTTTCTTTTTTCTTTTTTCTTTTTCTTTCTTTTCTTTTCTTTTTCTTTCCGTTTTCTTCTTTTCCCCGACAACCCATCAACCCTCACCCTCACCGTCCGATCACTGACCGTCAGTGTGCCTCCCCTACGTGTCGCCGTCTTCCTCCGCTGCCTCACCACTCCGGTCATCTTCCCCGGCACCGGCTAACTCATTTTCTGCCATTTTTGGCCGAAACTCCAAGCCTCGATGGTTCTTCCTCCTCCGGCCACCAAACTTCGCATTTCCAGTGTCTTTGGACTCCTCAAGCAACGGTAATCTTGATTCTAGCTTTGGTTTGAGCTCAAACTCTCTTAATTTCCTTGTTTTTCAATTTTTCCATTTTGGTCGAATTAGGTTTTTGAATTTTTTTGAATTTTTATTGTTGATTCATGAAAAGTCCCTTAACAAATGTTGATCCTAGTAGTTTAATCCACATTTTTGAATTTTTGTAGAATTTTTGGGAATTATTCTGATTTTTGGGTATTTTTGAATATTTTAATATTATTTTCTAATTTTCGGAAATTAATTAATTAAATTATGAAATTGTGTTTTATGATAAATATAGGTGTTAAAATGAATTATAGAAATTTATTTGGAATTTTTATGAATTTCTATGTATTTATTTTGAATTTAATTAGTTTATGGAATTTTTGGAAAATTAGGTTAATTGTGTTTTTAATTGAAATTAATTGGTTAATTGAGTTTAATTATTGATATTATTGATAAATATGTTGAGAAAATTAATTTTTGATAATTATATTATTTTTGGTGAATTTTTGAAGTAATTTTAGTATATTTATATATATAGGGGCATTTTGGTAATTTTACATGAAATTGGCTAAAAATGTAATTTAATTGGTTTTAATAATTATTTAAGGTATAAAAATGATTTCTAAAAATTATTTAGTATTTTTAATTAATTAAAACTATTTTTCGTGAATTATTTTCAATTATATATATAATATACGTTTTTTCTAATAAAATGAGTTTTTATCGATTTTTACTGTGTTTTAAGGTTAATTACGTAATTTCTACTTATAAAATTTATTTCTATGATATAAGGGTATTTTTGGTATTTTTATAATTATTCTGTGAATTATGGACCCCGGTCGGTAGACTGTAATTTGGAGTCCGACCGAGGGGTTGTAATTGTAATTCTGCGTTTATTTTCGAAGTGTGTTTCTTTGCAGGGCCGGCTCTACTCTTTGAGTAGAGAGATGTCCATTTTACAAAGGAGGTTCTGTCGAATTTTTGATAGAATTCTCGTAAAATGTGATGTCCGATCGAACCCTAATTTTGATTCTGTGTCTAATATTCTAGATCGAGTTTCTAGGATTTTCTGTTAGGTTTATTCTGATGTCTATTATTTATTGTTTGTTTAGTTGTACCGAGACCGAGACCTAGTGGATCAGGCCCGTCGGACCCATCCCGAGGAGCGCACTAAGTTCTCGAGGAGCGCACTAAGTGTGAGTTACTATTCTATATATATATGTTTTAGGGTGCATGATTTAGAAATGTATGTTTTATTTTGACTAAATATGCATAAATAATTTGATTAGTATTTAAGTTTATTTTTAGTTTACTTTTGGTTTATTTTTGGTATATATTAAATTATATGCATGTTTTATTAATAAATTATGTTTAAAATGTTTTTAAATATATTTCTAGCTTAATTTGTAATTTAATTGGATTTATTTGACGTATATATACTCAAAATACACCTGGTTTATTTTTGGTATATTTCTAGTATATATATGGTTTATGTTGCTATTTATTTCAAATTCATACATCATTTATTTTTACGAATGTATGCTTTATATTTTGATGAAGGATATCAATAGAACGTGCTACCTAGTGGGTAGCACTAGGACCGAGTACGTACCGGTACGCTTATAGCATTTAGGCTATATTACTAACCATTTGTGGATATTGATTGGATATGATTATTTGATGTGTGAGACATGATTTGGAGGTGTGATTGCTGGAGCTCGGTTGACCAAGTGTCTCGAGGCTAATCACATTGACAGTTAGACTGCTGGAGCTCGGTTGACTTAGTGTCTCGGGGCCAATCTACTGTCCAAATGGAATAAGTGAATATATTTGGAATAAGTGAGCCTGTATGGCTAGAGTGTTGTCTAACACTGTTTGAGGTTACGATATTATAGGGTTCTATTTGATACTTCATGAACTGTGATTTTCAATAAAAATATATAAAAATGATTTTATTGCATCTGTGTGTATTTGCCTGTATATATACATATTAGATATATAATGTTGATTGTACGCATTGTCACTTAGTATTCATGTATATATATATTATAGTAATTCACTCAGTGAGGTCTGACTCCCCTCCATTGACTAATTTTTTAGGAGAGTCATCATCTTCAGACCTCAGTAGCAGGCCTATACGCCGGATTTCTTCCACCCCGGCTTCTTTATGTAAACTACTCACTTGAGTTTTATTTTATCTAGACACTGTAGTAGTTATTAAATTGTTAAAGAGATGTTGTATTATATTTGAACTGGATTTGTATTGAAAGAGTTTATATATATGAGATGAGGATTTGATTTAAATTCAGTTGGTGCAAATGTTATTTTAATATTTATGATTTTTATTTTCCATTGCATTATATATTGTTATTATTACTACTGTATGTTTATTTTATTTTAAGGCTTGCTATGGGTTCCGGATTCGAAAGAATTCCTGTTCCCTAGCGCCGGTCATGGCCCCTGTTTTGGGTCGTGACAAAGTGCCAGTTAGAACAACATCATCAACATAAACCAATAAGAAACATGTATTTCCATTTTTTTATAAATGAAAAGAGATGAATCAGATGTAGAGCCAACAAAGCCAATGTTGAGTAAAAAGGTACTCAATTTCTGAAACCAAGTCCCAAGTGCTTGTTTGAGACCATATAATGATTTGTGCAATTAACAAGCATGATTGGGAAAGCGTTTGTCCTCAAAGCCTTATGGTTGGACCATATAAACATTGTCGTCAAGGCGTTGCTTACATCAAGTTGGCAAAGTGCCTAACCATATATGAGTGCAATAGACTATTTATATCATCATTGGCTTAATAACAAGGGTGAAGGTTTCTCGATAATCAAGTCCATACTCTTATGTATATCCCAATTCACCTTCCGTTTAATTTTGTAAACCTAGTGATTTCCAACAATATTACTTCCAAGAGGTAAAGGGATAAGTGTTCATGTCTTATTACAGTTCAGGGCATCTATTTCAAGTTACATAGCATGGCACCACTCTAGAAGTTTCATGGCTTTACTATAAGGTGTAGGTTTAATGTCAGGGGAAAAAGAGGAAGGACTAATGGTAGTGTGGAGGACATTGGGCTTACGGTTAAGAATGGGTTGTCAACATTGCATTGGATGATTTTGAATATGTGGAGGTTATTGAGTTGAGGATTGGATAAAAGTAGAAGATGGGTGTAAATCAACAACAAGATTGATTCTAACAGGATGATAAAATGGTTTGGTTGAGTGGTTAAAATGAATGGGTTGAGGAAGATAAGGATTGAGGGGAAGTGATAGTGTTTGATTTGGTAGTGGAGACTGAGGGAAAAGTAGTAGATAAATAAGGAAAGGAAGAGGTAAAGTTAGAGTCAATACTTAATCTTGTCAAGATAAAGTGATCCATGGGATAAGTGAGCTTTAACTAAGGCGAGGAGTGCATGTTGACTGGCAAAACATCAATTGTTGTGGATGGGCGAGTGACATTGTAGAATGGAAAAAAATTTTCATCAAATTGAACATGGCGAGCAATGTAGATTTTCCCTGTGGATTATTCTAGATAACGGTAAACTAAGTGAGAGGGGGAATAACCTAAAAAGACACATTGTTGGGATTGAAAAGAAAATTTATTTTTATTACATGGGCATAAAAAAGGATAGATAGCACAACTAAAAATTCAAAAAAAAAAAAAGATAGTCATGATATTTGTGAAACAATAGCTTAAATGGTATTCTATTTTGTAAGGAAGTAGTTGGCATTCTATTAAATAAAAAAAATGGTCATTTCAAAGGCAAATTCCCAATAGTTAAATAGGACACCACAATGTCCTAAAAAAGTCAAGCTAATATTAATAATATTTCTAACTTTCCTTTCTGTTGTACCATTTTGCTCATGAGTGTGAGGGCAAGTAACTCAATGAATAATACTAGAATTAGCAAAATAAGTACCGAGAGGTCTATATTCACCACCCCAATTGGAATAAATGTTTTGATTTTATAATCAAATTATTTTTCAACCATGATTTGAAATTGTTTAAAAATAGATGGTACATCACTTTTATTTTTTTATCATGAATAACCAAGTAAAAAGAGAATAATCATCTATGAAAATTAAAAAATACTTAAAACCAAAAAAAAATAATAATGAGGGAGCAAGGCCCCAAACATTCAAATGAATAAGTTGCAAAGGATGAGAACTATGATGGTTTGTCAAGGGCAAAGACGTTCGATGAAGCTTCCCTAAAAAACAAGCTTCATATATTTTTAATGTTATTTCTTTAGAAGAGCAAGGTAATTAAAAAAAATTAACTAAATGGCGGACAATGGTGTAGTTAGGATGTCCTAGTCAGGCATGCCAATCCTCCAAGCTAGCAAGGTAGGCTTCAGTAGTAAGAGCTTGCATTTTTGGAAGCACACCATGCAACTTGTAAAGTCCAAGCTCAGTTGTCCTATGAATCATTATTTTCTTTGAGATCTGGTCCTTAACACAATAATGGTTAGGAAAAAACTCAAAGGAGCATTGACTATCAGTGTATAAATTTTTAATGGACAGAAGTGGTGTTGTGATGGATGGAACATGAAAAACATCTTTTAAGTGTAGGGACTTAAAGATAGAAGGAATAATAGTAGAAGCAATATGTGCAATACGTAAGCTTACACCATTACTAACATACAATTTGTCCTTACCCTTGTATTCTTCAGAAATGTTGAGAGAATCTAAGCCTTGAGTGACATAATGGGTTGCACCTGTGTCTAGGTACCATGAAGTTAAATGATCAGGAGTAGGATTTGGAAGAAGCCTAGCAAAAAGAGATGGAGACAATTCATTCATATATACTTAACTAGGTCGGAAAGAGTCTGATGAAGCTAAAGGAGGACATCGAAAACAACCTCTAGATTGGAGATATGAATCAAATCAATGTTTACAATCAATAGCAACATGGTTTGTAACCCTCAGATTTGATAAGCAATGATAGAAAAACCTCTATGACCACATCATTGTCGAGAGCGGCCATGATTGACATGGTCGAGAGAACGAGAGGTAGGAGCAACTGAAGAAAAATTGCTTTAGTGTACCATATTAGCCATGGGAATAGCAAGCTCTTGAGATTTTAGGAGTTCATAAGACACTAGTTGGCCATAAAGTTTATAGAATGAGGGAGGATCTATCCATTATTGAAGAGCACCTATTATACCATTGTAGTCAACCCCTAATTTCTGAAAAATTATTGCATTAAACACAAAGGTTGAGATAAACTGCCCAATAAGTGACAATGAATTTGATATGGCCTTGGCTTAATACAAATATTCAAAAACAAATTTAGTGTCTTTAGAAAGATTATGAAGTTTAATGTGCAACTACGTGTGTTGAGCATTACTAATGACACCATAGGCAATAGCCAAGGCACGCCAAACCTCTGAAGCAAAATTAAAGCCAATCAATTGAGGATAAATCTTTTTGGTGATTAAAGAGAGTAACCATGAAAACAATAGCTGATCTTTAGCATACCAGGTGATATATTCAGGATTAAGAGAAGACTAATTAGTTACAGGATCAATGAGTTCTCTTGGTGGAGGTGTTTCAGTTCCATGGAGAATACCATGGAGATTATAATAGTTAAGAAGAGAGGTAAATTGAAACTTCCAAGGAATATAATTTTAAAAGTTAATTTAATGGTGAAGATTTATTGAACTTGAGTAGGAACAGTGGTAGGGATAAAAGGAGAAGGAGAAGTAGTAATTGAAGAAGTCGTGGAGGATGAAGAAGAAGAAGAGGAAGAAGAAGAATTCATAGAGGTAATCATTGGACTCATCTATGATACCAAGTCAATAATAATTTTTAAAGAGAATAATGATAAGGGAATAAATTATCAGATATGTATTACATAGTAGTAGAGTCCTTATACATCAAATATGTATTATATAGTAGCAAAGTTCTTATACACTTATGCTTCCTGTATTATAGATTCCTTGTATTGATCAACTCTCATCCTCTATATTATAAATGTTCTGTATTTGTCATTGAACGAATATACACAATCACTTCTTTATGGTATCAGAGCCTGCAAAGGTTAACAACCAAGGCTCAATTTTTTTTCTTTTTTTTTCCTCTCTTCATTATGGCAAACACTAGTAATACTACCATTGTACCCACCTCAACATCCACCATCTCTTCTTTACCTAATATTGTGCATCAATTACTAATTAAACTTACAGCAATAAATTATTTATTGTGGAAGGCATAACTGTTACCTCTTCTCTACAGCTATAATCTTGTCAAGTTCATTGAATGGAACTTCAGAACCTCCTCCTCGAACTCTTAAAAATAATCAATTAAATCCTACTTTTGTCACCTGGTTTCGATAGGATCAATTACTGCTCAGCTAGATTATTAGCTCCATTGGTGAAAGCTTTGTTCCTTAGATCATTGGCGCATCGTCAGCTCGCGTAGCTTGGCAAAAACTTGCCACTACATATGCATCTAGTTCACAAGCTTAAATTCGCACCCTTAAGTCCAAATTTTTTCATCTTACAAAAGAAGCCAATGAATTTATTACTCAATACATTCAGTGATCGAAGTCTATGTTTGATCAGTTGGCAGCTTTGAAGAGTCCTATAAGTGAAGACAATCTTATTCAAGTTGTTGTTAATGGCTTAGGATCGATATATCACCCTTTTGTTCGATCTCTGGAAAACCGACTTGATGTCGTCAATTTTGATGATCTTTATGGCCTATTATTAAGTGAAGAAGAAAACTTGGCAACTGATGCATTGAAAGATATTCATTCTCTTGTTCCACCAATCGCTCACCTTGCTCACACAAATTCATACAATTGATCATCACCATTAAGAGGCTGTGGAGGCAAAACTCCACGAGGACATGGACGATTCAACAACAATCTCAGACCATCATCTCAATTCTCTGGTGGCATCTCCGGCCCTGGATCATACTCTAATACCGGCATTAACACCTTTATTCAATGTCGAACCTGTGGAGGCTTTGGCCATCTCTCTCAAGCATGCTCCTCTCTTCGACCTCGATTAAATCAGATAAGGTATCAACCCCAGTATCCTTCTCCTTAACCAATTTCCAATCTTACTACCTCTTCCCCAACACTTCCAAATCACCAACAATGGATCTTAGATTCGGGTGCGACACATCATTTGACACTAGAATTTAAAAATCTGTCCATTCACTCTGAATACACTAGGCTTGAAGAAGCTAAAGTAAGAAATGGTAAATTCCTTCCTATATCTTATGTTGGTTCCTCTACCTATCATTCTAATGGCAATTCTTTCATACTCAATGATATTTTACATGTCCCTAACTCATGTGCTAACCCTCTCTTTGTTTATGCTTTTTCTCTTGCTAATAATGTTTCTATTGAATATTTTCGTACTTACTTTGTTATTAAGGATATCAGCACGACGGAATTGCTCTATATCGGCCTGAATGACAATGGATTATATTCCATGTTACTTGAACCATTAAAATAACTAAGTGCACTTGTTCAAGCCTTGATATGCTCTCTCTCCAATTGGCATTCCAAACTTGGCCATGCCAACTTCAGAACCGTTTGTCAAGCCCTTAATCAATCCAATATTCCTTTTTCAATTGATAAGCATCAAGCACCTTGTCATGCATGTAGTGTTAGCAAGAGTCACAAATTGCCCTTTGTAATGTCTTTCTACAAAGCAACTGGGCCATTAGATTTAATTTGTTCGAACTTGTGGGGTCCTTCTCCAGTCACTTCCATTAATGGAAAAAGTTACTATGTTTTATTCTTTGATCATTTCAATAAATATTCTTGGATTTATTTTGTTAAATATAAATCTGAAGTTCTTAGTGTTTTTATTAAATTTCACCATCTTGTAGACAAATTTTTTAGCAGGCCAATTAAATCTTTTCAAGGTAATTGGGGAGGTGAATTCTAAGCCCTTACTTTTTATCTTCTAGACAATGGCATAATCCAACGTAGTTCTTACCCCAAAACACCAGAGCAAAATGGTTGTGCCGAAAGAAAACACAGACGCATCATTGAGATAGGGTTGTCACTGTTATAACATTCTTCTGTTCCCAATGAGTATTGGAATTATGCATTTAATACACTGTTTACACCATCAACCATTTGCCTACACCACACTTATCTAATCAAACACCGTACTTTAAACTATTAGGGACTCACCCTGATTACCATAATTTATACAGTTTTGGTTGTCTCTGCTATCCTTGGCTATGACCTTATAGCACTTACAAACTTGAACCACGGTCCAGACAATGTGTTTTCATGGGCTACATCAAACTTCATAAAGGTTTTTATTGTTTTGATTTAACTTCTAAAATATTTATTGTCTTACACCATATTTTATTTCATGAACAGGTTTATCCATTTATGTCAAATGATGTAGAGCACTTGCCATCTTTGAGATCGACTCTAGCCACCATATTTCTTCCACAAACAATTCCATTTTCACCTCTATAACCATCTGTTACCCCCTTTAACGAACTCACCATAGCTGAACCATCAGCTTCCTTTATTACTTCTTTAGAACCATGATTACGATCACCCTTAACCAATACTTCGCCTGACCGATCCACATATCACTCATCCTAAATTAATCCTACTCAGACTCACCATATGGTAACTTGGTCACAAACAGGCTCTCTTAAACCAAAAGCCTTCACAACTACCTCTTCCTATGATATTGAACCTACAAGTTATTCTCAGGCTATCAAATCATTTTCATGGCGAAAATCAATGGCAGAAGAATATGATGCAATGATTAAAAACAAGACTTGGATTTTTTCCCACCATCACCATCTCAAAATCTTATGGGGTGTAAATGGGTCTTTTAAGTTAAAAGACACAAGGATGGCTCCATTGATCAGTTCAAAGCTAGACTTGTGGCCAAGGGGTTTCACCAATGCCCAGGTATTGACTATCATGTCACATTTAGTCCAGTAGTCAAACCCACATCCATCTGATTAATTCTTTCTCTTGCTATCTCCAATGGTTGGAATGTCAAGCAACTTCACGTTTCAAATGCATTGTTACATAGTTCACTTAAGGATAATTTTTTTATGCAATAGCTGCAAGGATTTGTTCATCCATTATTTCCAAATTATGTGTGTAAATTACAGAAGTTTATTTATGTTTTTAAATAAGCTCCAAGGTAATGGTTTAAATGCCTTGTTATTGCTCTGCAATATCTTAGATTCCAGAATTCGAAGACAAATTCTTCCCTATATATTTGCTCATAGGGATCGGTGCAAATTTTTTATTTACTCTATATGGATGATATACTAATTACTGGAACTCATTCCATTCTAGTTGATCAAGTTATTATCTCTTTACAATAGAAATTTGCCTTAAAATATTTGGGGAAGGTTCGTTATTTTTTGGGTGTTGAAGAAATTGGCAAGATGATGGTTTACTGCTGACTCAAAGTAAATACATTAAAGATCTCCTCGTTAAAACAAAAATGGATGTAGCTAAAGGCATCACCACCCCCGCCTGTCTGAAACTTCAATTTACCAGTTCCAGTGAAGACTTTGATGATCTGACTCTCTATCGAAGTATTGTGGGCAGCCTTCAGTATCTCTATTTTATGCGACCTGATATCTGTTATGTTGTAAACAAGGTTTCTCAGTTCATGCACTCCCCTAAATTACCCCATTGGACAGGTGTCAAAAGTATTCTTCGATATTTAATTACTACTATCAATTATGGCCTGCTACTTTGACCATCATCACCTCTTGGCTTATAGTGATTCGGACTGGGGTGGTAGTGTGGAGGATCGCAAGTCCACTTCAGGATATTCTGTTTATGTTGAATGTAATCTTGCATTTTAGTCATCTCAAAAGTAGCGTACAGTTGCTCAGTCCTCAACTGAGGTCGAATATCGTGCTATTGCATCAGTAGTTACAGAGGTTCATTGGCTTCGTTCCCTTATGTCTGAGATTGGACAATCCCTTATAGACACTCCTATTATTTGGTGTGACAACATGAGCACCACTTATCTCACCATCACACCAATCTTTCACTCTCGCTCTAAACATTTGGAGATAGACTTTCATTTCGTTCATGATAAAGTGCAGAACAATGAACTCCAGGTTGAATATATTCCCACAACAGTTCAGATCACTGATATACTCACTAAGTCACCAACCAAAGCACATTTCTTTCTTCTCCGCTACAAGTTGACTGTTCTTGCTAGACCTGCTCAACTTAAGGGCAGATGATAAGGGAATAAATTATTATATATGTATTACATAGTAGGAGAGTCCTTATACATCATATATGTATTACATAGTAGTAAAGTCCTTATACACTTATGCTTCGTGTATTATAGCTTCCTTGTACTTATCGACTCTCATCCTCTATATTATAAATGTTGTGTATTTGTCATTGAATGAATATACACAATCACTTCTTTAAATAATAGTTTCTCATTGATGTCATCTGTTAAGTTGTACAACAATATATATAACATATAGGTACAAACTAAAGTAAGATAAGATAAGTATAGAATAACAAATACAGCTCATATAACAATAATACATAATAAACTCACAACTCTGATTACTAGTTACACATACTTATTATAAATACTTGTCAAGTGTACTACAAGCGAAGCTACAAAATATCCTATGGCAAGCTTGTGGCATTTGCATCTGCCGTCGCATTGTCCGAGGTAAGGTGGTCATCTCTGTCAGTAGACGCCATCGGATGGTTATGCATATCATCAATATTATTAAGTACAGTTCTAGCAATGCTTTCGGGACTTGTTGCAGATGGGTGAACTTGGGAGCCACTTCTGTAAAAATGATGGGTCGACGAGAGATCTTTATTGTCAAAATGCTTTGCCAATTCAACAATTCTTAACCAAATTGATCCTTCTTGATGTGTAGTGTTAGAATCGGGCCACTGAAACCAAACATACTTAATGATATGTACTAAGAGTGACAACATTGAAACCACTCCTGTGATTATAAATAGCCCTCCAAAGCTTGAAACACTAAGACTATCCGACGGTGTTAAAGTACCTTGGTCTTCACATGAGGTGTCGTCACCAAAATTTTGTCTCTCAATCCTGTCCATTTTATCTTTGTCTTCAGTGACATTCAAGATTGCTCTAGAAAAATGAGAGACTAAGGGGGATTCACGGGGAAATGCCTAACATTGAAAAGAAAAATGTTATTTACGAAATATAATATATATATATATATATAATAGTACATAACTAAATTTAATCCGAATAAAAAGATATTTCTGTTCAAAATATTTTAAATTTAGGGACACTTATATACTTTTTAATAAGTTTATTTTTCGATAAATTTTAATTTATTTTTACTTATTAATAATAGAAATTTTTACATTGCTAATTTTACATTTTTATATCAAAATATTTATATTTCAATATCTTTTGATTATAAATTTATTTTATGTATGTAATATTAACATAATACAATAAAAATTTAAATAATGTGATATAATTGAAATTTAATAGTTTAATGTATTAATTATTATAATTATAAATTATAGATATTAAAATATGACTTAAATCCATCAATCAATTATGAAATAAATTTATTTTTACAAAGATCTATGTGAAATGAGCTGCTTAATGAATCATTCTACCAGCTAGCTCATGAGTCAAGTTCATTAACGCCCAGCTTGTTTATAAAACACACTCAAAGTCGAATTGAAACTTGTTTAATTATACACACTTCAGAAATTTTTACTAAAAGATATAATAATTTGCAAAAATAAAATTGCGAGAATTCAACTAAATAATAGTTGATTAAGAACTTATTAAATGAAATTTAAAAAAATCAGGAACCTCAAAATGATTTAACAATAATACAAATGAAAAGAAAATAATTTAACAAAAAATTGGTGCAAATTTAATGGATGTTAACATAGGGATATAAAAATTAGAAAAATTAAATTTCAAGAACTCAAACAAAATTAAAAAAAAAAAAAAAAAAACTCAATAATGTCCAATCAAATGAAAATTTAAAAGTTTAGAGACGTCAAATTAGTTTGTGCCTGTAATATATATCTTATATATTATAATTTGGACATATAATATAAACAATAAAAATAATAGTGAATGTAACATTTTATTTTAAAAAAAAATAATTAAAATCTGTAATAGTTATCAAATAATAAATAGCAATATAAATGATTTTTCCAAACACTCAATATTAATTAGTTAGTTATCAATTAACGGATGTCAACCACTAGAAATTTTATAATTATAATAGTTTTTTATAAATTAGAAGGTCAAATCAATAATATAAAATTATTTAATATTCACTTATGTACTATTAAATTTTAATTTTTATCACTTTAATTAAATATTAAATTTTATTGATCTTACCTTCCAACTCATTAAACACCATGATCATTATATAATGTATCGTCAAGCACAATTATAAACTAACAACTACCAATTATGAACAATAGTTTAGTGCAAGTAGTAAATTGTAGCATCTTAGCTTCAAAAATTTGAAGATTGTTGAATGGTAAATTTATTCATTGTCAATCTAGGAATCGAAAGTCCAAACATCAATAGTTGATTGCTAATTAAAATTGATTAAAAAGAATACTCACTCTAGTTAAAGACTTATAAATTATATTTAGACTCCAACCACCAAAAGAATTATATATATATATCTGCTAGCCTAGAAGAGAAGGGACTGAAGGTAATTTTATACTATGTTTGTTATATCCAATTTTTTAAGAAAAGTAAGCATTTGATTTTTTTTTTTTTTTATAAAAAAAGATTTTACTTCTTGTGGAAGAGGAAGGCACTAAGACCACTAGAAGAGTGTTCATGGTTAATCTGTAAAGTTTAATGTGAAACTGTGCATTTAACTCTAAATCAATTATTTCCATAAGACAAAAAACTCTAAATCAATTATAAGTAATTATTAAAATATGGAGTTTGTTTTCATTTATAACTGGTTTAAGTTGGAATTAGAATTTTTAATAATCACATAGAGACCATTTCTCTATCTTTAAAAAAAAAAATTAAAGGGAGATTTTTCTATGATTATAAAAATCATTTTCGTTACTTAATTGACAAATGTAATAGAATGGTATATGCAAGAATTTTCAAAGACGAAGAGAGGAAAGAGTCTTACAAAGCCAAATCCATCCGTTTTGTATGTTGGTCCTATCATTTGAAATTTCGAGCAATAATTGGCAAGAAAACGTTTGATGTAAGGAATTTCATCAAAAATAGCAGCTACACCACCATTTTGTATTCCATTAGACAATGCATCATGATACTCCTCTGGAGTATTATAAGGCATCAACCTAGTCTTGTCGAAGTTCAGTTGTTTAACTAAGAACTCCTTCACAAAAGAATGATTTTGGTATCCTACAAGGTGACCACTCCTTTGAATCTCTTTAATGTCAGAAAATGCAGGCTGCAACCTCTTAACTGTTAACATTGAGGCAAAACTGGCAGTGTAACTTTGTGATATGATAAGTACCACAAAAACCCATATGATCACTAGAAATCTTGTCCAACCATTAAGCAACTTCTCTCCTATCGTCATAAAACGTTTCAGTATCAGCATAATCACTCATTTTTTCCTCTTAAATGTAGATTTACATGGAAATAAATGAGAAGAGGTTAAAAGGGACAATACGTACTATGTGCAAAGACCAATGTTGAGAAGGAGAACCAAAAGGCTGTGCTCAGTTGTTGATCCGGAGGTCCCCTGAACTCTTGGTTTATACGGTGTTCGAGTACCCATACCACAAAACCTATGCCCAGGAAAGCCATGAGTGTTGTTAACCAAAGCTTCGGGCTTAATGGCTTTAAGAAAATCCACAAGCTATCCCTTTCCTCTTGTTTCATCAAAACCACCATCGAAACTCCTGATTCTGAGTAAGGTAATGTGAAGTCAACCTTTAATGAACGATACGCTACTATAGTTGTATCTCCTACAACGACATCAAATTCCTACAGGACAGATTAACAATAACGTCAATATAGGTAGGGCTTGTGTTGTGGCTTGGTACAAGAGATAAGGAATTTAGCAAATAACATTTCCCTCCCCTGAGATTAGGAATGGCAATAAATCACATTTATAAAGTTTTTTAAAATTTTTAAGTTTATAAAAATTATTTTTAATATTTCTTAAAAAATTTTAAAAAAGTTAAAAATATTTTGTATAGATTTAAAATTTTAATTTTTTAAAAATATTTTAAAACAATTTGTATAATTCTAATTTATTTGAAAGTCTATTTCCTATTCAAATTATATTAACTTCTATTTTATTTCTAATAAGAATTAAATTAATTAAAATATAATTTTAATTTGATCAAAAGTATGTTTTCTATTTTTATTAGGTTAATTTCAATTTTATCCCTAACAAAATTAAATATTAGTAAGTATCTTGTTAAAAATATATATTTTTTCTATTTTAACTAAGTCTACTTATATTTTATCTAATATAAATAAAATTCGATAACATAATTTATAAGTCTTATTATATCAAATTTAATAAGTAAATAATTCAAGTTGAAATAAATTACTATGTTGTAATATAACACTATCAAAATTGACAAAATAGATAGATATATAAATAAAATAATACTCTTATTATTTTTACATACTTATTAAATTAAAGTTTACTAAGTAAATAATTATAATTAAATTAACTAAATTTTTTTTATTTGTCATGAATCTATAATCATATTCTAAAAAATTGAGCATATAATTTGTTTGAGAGTAGTATTTATATAAAAAAAGTAGTATAATTATCATTTTTATATATTTTTATAAAATTTAATAAAAAAAAGAGTAAAAAAATAAAATAATTAATAGTTATCATTTAAGTTTTAGTTGAAATTAGAAATTTACATTAAATTACTTTTTGAATAAGTAAAATTAGTAATATTAAATATATTGAAGAAATAAAGTATCGCTGCTCAAATAAAAATTTTGAAATTGTAATAAATTATAAGTTTAATGAGGTTGTAATATTTAAATTGTTATATAAATAAAATATAAATTTTTATTATTTTAAAATTTTAGTAATAAAATTACTAATAATTTTTTATTATCCTATGATTAATTAGGATCATAATATTTGTTTTATGAAAAATTAGTTCTAAAATTTAAAAAAAAATATTAATTATAAAAACTATTAAAGAAACTCATATAATTATTTAAATAAAAGATTTATTAAGATTGCAATGAATTATAACTACATTAAGTTAATATTAAATTGTTATATAAATAAATAACACTTTTATGATTTTCAAACCTTTTATTATTATTATTATTATTATTATTATTATTATTATTATTATTATTATATTTAAGTAAATGTTTAATAATTTATATACTATTATGAGTTTAAAAAAATTTATTTATGTGCGAAGCACGTACTTTTATATATATATATATATATAGCTGAAAGTGTTTCAGCTAAAATTTCATATTTTAAGCTGAATAATGTTACAATAACAAAGTTAAAATGTCAAAATTAGTTGTTATAAAATTATAAATTGTATAGTAAAATATTTAAATTATTAGTCATACAAGTACAAATTTATAGCAACTTAAATAATTTAGCTACAAATTCAATTTAATTATAAATAAAAATAAACTTACCTGCTATAAATAAAAATAATGTGCAAACTAAACTTGTAATCAATTAGTTATAAACGGGTTCTAATCTCATTATTTTAAATTCATATTCTATTTTTATTTTTTTAATTAGCTACCTAATTGTATTATTATTTCTTTTTTAAACTTAAAAATTAGCTATTTCATTAGTAATTTGGGATTATTTTTAGTTTTATATTTGTTTTGCATTTCCTTTTTTTTTTTTTATGCTTTCTATAAATTTATTTTATCGTTACAAAACAGAGTTTTTATTGTAGTGATTTATAATGGAGGAAATTTTCAATTAGTAGATGTTTTCACATTTTGCATTTTGCAAACATTTATGTATCAAAAATTTTAGAAAATTTCTCAAAAATGTTTCGAGGCTAGTTCTGTATTTTTAAAAAATTTAAGAAATCCATTTTCAAATCCAAACCACATTTTCAACTTAGAGAATATTTTTTTTGTTTTTTTTTCCTAAAAAAAGAAGACAAATTTAAAAGGAATTTTATATTTTTCTTAACTAAAAATAAATTATATTTATACTATTAATTGATAGTAATAAATAAATTTTTTAATATTTATATATAAAATTTATATTTTTATATTTTTAGTATTTATTTATATACACCTATATTTCTAATATTTACATGTTTTTGTTTCTTAAATTTTTAAAAAATGTTGTTTTCCCATATTTATTTCACGTTTCCTATATCCACGTTTGTATTTTCGTGCTACATAATCTGAAATAGATTAAAAAGTAAAAACCAACTGATGAGGTTTAGATAGTTTAAATCCATTTGGAAATCTCAATTAATTCATTAATGATAACATAAGAAAAGAGCATGGAACCAACCTGCAGCTCGATTTTGTTCAGAAGCTCATCATAAGTCCCATTGCTCTTCCTATCTTCACTTGCGAAGGGAATGTAATCATATGGCCATGGAAAAGGCAATATCATATGTGCTTCCTCAAAAACATCTATAGAGAAACCTAAAACTTTGGGCTTTCCACTTATAGGATGCCATTGCACCTTCACAAATTCAGTAAATCCATCTTTCACTGGAACACCAATTCTTAACTTCTTTGGTTGATCTTTTGTATCTCCTGGCCAAATGGGTTTCTTGAGTATCTCATTAGAAGCTAAACTTGCAGCTGCTTGTCCACTAATATTACTCAAGCTTTGCGAAAATCCTCCAATATCTTGATTGTAATATCCCAGAATTCTTTCTGTTCTTCCAACCACATTGAATATTTCAAACGTTTTTGGCATCAATTCTCTCTTAGTCAAGTCAAAATCTCCACTCAGGCCTTTAAAGCTCGTCTTAAGTAAGGATTTCAATATTCTTGGCCCCATTATAGATGTTCCAATGGCTTCGAGATTATTTGCACTTTGGCTTGTGTTTGACTTTAATAAGCTAGATTGTGTGACACCAGCCTTCTCCACTGCCATTGCCATTGCCCAAAGTGTATCATATGCCCATAAACAAAAAAGGTTGGAATTCTTTTTTTTCCATCTTGATTTGAAAATTTCAAGTTTTCTTGACGTGGGTATATATGGTCTTACTCCTAATACACCTTGCATCGCACCCATAACCGTTTCATCATCAATAGGATCTAATATGGTGGATAATCCTTGTGTCACAAGCCATGCATACCCTTCACTCATCATTCCTTCACTCTTGACGAGCAAGAAGAATTTGGAACCAAGAGTAGCCGTCATGTGCACTAGAAATATACATTCATGCATTTCCTTCAAATTTCTGAGTTCTTTCAGTATTTTGCTGTCTTGATAAGATAATGGAATACTAATTCTGGATACAACTCGAATACCAATTTCTTGGAAACCATCTAATAAGTATGGAATCAAACCATTTCCATAATCTGTGTCTTCATAGATGATGGTGATCGTTTGCCAACCATAAGCTTGAACAACAAAGGCTAAGGCTTTCACTTGAGCGGAATCATTATAGGCTGCGCGAATGAAGAATTGCCTTTCAAATGGAGAAAGAGATGGGCTAGTTGCTGAGAAGGAAATGATTGGAACATGAGCTTTTCTTCCAAGTTCTATTGCAAACTTAGCTTCTGACGATCTTTGAGGCCCTATTATTGCTTGCACTTGTTCCTTTTCCATTAAATCAAGCACTGCATTGGTTTATATATATTGAATTAAAGATGAAAAAGTAACAAACTAGAACAACAACAACAATAATAAATCGGAACATTTTATGTGAAGTATGAACTTTCCTAACAATAAATACAAAAAATAAGATAATGAACTTTTTCAGGTAAAATGTACGTATAGTGTCCAAACTTTTATGGTAGTGCATATTGGTATTACAATTCTTGGATTTTATCAAATTTCTATTTAAATATTACATATTAATCATTTAGTTGGATTTTAATGACATGACAACTAGAGAAAGTATTTTCAAAAATATTCATCACATCATCCTCCACATTATCTAAGTTCATAGAGGTTAAGTGCATTTATAATCACCAAATTTTGATTTTATTTCAATTTGAATATTTGATTTTAGTATGTATTTTTAATAGCTAACATTTTATTTAGGAATTATCAATTGCTTTTGATTTTATAATCACGATTAGTTTTATTTTAACTTTAAGTCAATTATCAATTGAATTCTATTTTAAAAGGCATTTCAATTTGTTCTTTCAACTTTATAAATTATTTCAATTCAATTCAATTTTATTTTAAGTACCTAATTGTATGTCACATCCATGTCATTGAGATATAAATCGATGAAATCAACAATTTTAATTGAATATTGATCAAGTATTAATTTGGTAAAAACAAGGATTAGAGGATTTGATTAGAAACAAACCAAGGATGTATTTAAAACAAATAAAAAAATGAAGGACTGAATTGAAATTTAAGGAAGAACTTAAGGACTCATATGCATGAACATGGTGAGGTATCAAGTGAGAGACTCATGCATTAAGACACCTGCAAGTAAAAAAATTTGCGTTAAATAAAAATGCATAAGGAGAAGAGGAACCATATGCTTCTTAGAGAAGAAGAACGAACAAGAGGAGGAGAGAGCAAAGAATAGAGGAAGAGAGTGGTGGAGAAGAGAAGAAGAAGGTACGAGAATCAAAAAGAGTTTATGTTGATTCAAGATTTTAAGACAAATAGCAAGTTGATTAAGAGAAAATAAGGCTACAAATCTGGGAAGGAAGCTAGAATTTCATTGAAGGAACTCAAGAGAGGACAATTTTAGGAATTGAAAGCTGCTGCTAGGGGAATTGAGCTGTGATTAGTGAGTGCATTTCCCTTGTTCTTCATATTGTTTGATTTTGAATTCTTTTTTGATAATTTACTTCAAGTGTGTTTTAAAGTGAGCTTTATAATGCCTATCATTCTTGGTATTAATGGTGTTGTTTTCTTGATCCTTTTCTGCTAAAAATTGTTCTAATTGCAATGCTCCAAAATCAATGAGAATACATCTAAATAATATGGTGCTCTAAATGAAATTATAATATTTTTCTAAAGATTGATTAAACACTATGATGAGCATTAAAGGTATAAGATTTGACACGAATTGAGCATGAGCTCAAAAGGTCGAGACGACTAGTACAACCGAGTTGTACTAGAAACATCAAGATAGGTATAATGATAAGAGAGTGGTTATGAAATAAAATATTAAGCCTATGCTAAATTACGTAGAGCATTGAAAATCTTGTAAAAGATTACTAATTAATTGTGCTTGAGTAATACAAGTTGTATAACAAAAAAAAAAAAAGTGAATATGTTATAAATATTATATTGTTCCACAGCTCAAGAACGTGGTAACGGAAAGTTATTCGAAAATTTCAAAAATTGATTTTTAAACTTCAGTTACCTGGGTTATTCTCAATGTTTATCTTGGTGGCATGATAAAAAGGGTTTTGATAACTGTTTATCTAAAATGTAACAATATTTGTAAATCTTTCTCAGCTACACTATTGATTTCAAGTTTTCACCTTTGTGATTTTTTATTGGAATCCAAATGTGATGATATTCTTGAATAGTCCCTATTTGTATTTTTTTTTTTTACTCGTTGAGTATTTTCTCTCGAAAATATTTACTTCTCCTTTTTATAAAAAATTTTTCAAAGTAATGGATTTTTGAGAGTAGCTATCTAAAAGATAGCTCGGGGTGTAGCAGGTTAAGCAAATAATGGAGAGCCTAAGGGGTAAATCTCTACTAGAATATTTTAGTATAGAAATGTTACGTATTTGAGTAGACTGTATTTCATAGTTTGTAATTTAGTATTGATGTGTATAAAAAAAATGATTTGGAATGGTTATCTTATATTGATTATGCAAATATAGAGTCCATATATATGTTTAAGTTATAAGCGTCAAATGGTAACTTGAAGAGATATAAGTGATGTTCCGCCACACCAATGCTTGAGTTAGGTGGGTTTGTATAATAGCCATGTAGTAAAGGGTATTGGTGGAATCGAGGTGTCACATTATATTTTTAAAAATTATTTTTAGATTCTTATAAAATAAATTTGACACTTATTAAATTTTTTATCCTCTTTTCTCTATAAGAAAAAATAAAATGTAAGAAAATGTTTTAAAATTCTAATTTTGTCATCTTGACATAAATTAAAAAATTAATTTCTAAATATTTTCATAAATTTTTAAGTTTAACTAAACATTCTTAAATTTTAACTATTTTAAAATTTACTTCTCAACTTTCAACCACATTAGTTAGACATTGTTTTAGTAGAGGTCAAATAGTAAAAAGTATTAAATAAAAAAAAAAGAGAATTTTGATATCCTAAAAATATTAATCAAGAATATAAAAATTATTTAATTTTTTTGAAAATATGAAAATATAAAGAAATTAAAATTTTATTATTATTTATAGTGATAGTTAAAAGTGTTTATTTTATTTATTTTTTACTTTTATTAATATTAGTCTATACAATAAATTGATTCACAAGTTATCATTTTTTCTTATTATTTTAATTGATATATAAAAATTTAAAATTTTTTGTAAAAATTTAAAAATTAATTTTTAATTTTATTTCAAAATGGTAAAATTAAAATTCGAAATTATTTTTTAAATTTTATTTTTCTTAAAAAATGAAATAGCAATCAAATTTATTTCATAGGGATTTAAAAGTAATTTTTAAAAATGCAATTAAATCCTTCAAATAAAATTGGATACAATTAACACAATATATAAATTTGAAAGAACAAATTGAAATGATTTTTAAAATATGATTTAATTGATAATTGACTTCAAATTAAAGATAAAACATAATATTTTGCCTTTTATTTAAGTTTTGCAGATCAATGTCTTAGAGGAGATATAATGACATGACAATCAGAGTAGCATAATTTTTTTGAATAGTCACCATGACATATTTCACTTTATAATTTGATTTATCTAATCAACATGCCTTGTCATGTGTAGATCACATAGTCTTTATAAACCTTAAAAGATGTATATTTTAGAGGAAAAATCCATTTTTAAATCTCTAAACTATAGTAATTTTTTTATTAAGTCTCTATCCTTTTATTGCATTATATTGAGCCTCTATATTATTATTTATATAGATATTAAACCTCAATTTAATAAATTTTATAGATATATTATTCGTACTATAGGGACTTAATACATTGTATAAATAATAGTATAGAAACTCAATACAATAAAATTAAAGAATAAATATTTAATAAAAAAAAATCACTATAATTCAGGAGGTTAAAAATAATTTTAACCTATTTTACCTAATATCACTTAGATATCTCTCTCTCTTTTATTAGACATATTGATTATGCAAAGTTAAATCGTAAGGTGAATATAATGTGGTATATATTCAAAGAATATTTTACTCTAATTGTACATCATCATATCTTCTATAGGGTATTAACGTATGATATTTAAATGGAACGTTTGTACTGCAAAATACAAATTAAAATTGAATAACTAAAGTAAAATAAAAATAAAATTGACGATCACATGTGCATTTAACCTTATATATTGATGTGGAGAATGACGGTATAAATATTTTTAAAATAGTCTTTTCTATGGCCGTTACGTCATTAAAATCCAACTAAATAGCCAAGATGTAATATCTAAAAGAAGTATCATGGCTACTCATGAAAAATCAAAAAATGATGCAGACGAAGAGTAGGGGATGACAAAAATATAAGTGTTCTTAATAATACATGGATTACGAATAGTGAAAATCCATTCATATACTCTAACTTGCAAAGTGGAGTAGTGATAACCCATATCAGTATCATATTTTAATAAGGGTTATATTTCCCTAAAGAGAAAAATTATTTGAATAAGAAGAAAACTTAATAAAAAAGTCTATTTCAATTAGAAATATTAACTACAAAGAAAGTTTCTTTCTCTCCTAAATAAGGTAATCCTACAAGATTAAGGAATCATATTCCTAAAAGATTTAAGCAATATCTTTTCCTATAAATACATCTCATAACATCTCATGTCATTCATGTTCTCATTCTTATTATACAAGATCACAAAAATATCATTTCATCACTTCATCATCACAACATACAAGCAATTACTCTTTATTCTCTACTCTATTATGCCTATTTGCTTTATTATATTTTTCCTCATACCGTTACTGACTTAAATTTCGGAGTGTTTATGAGAGAAACCCCGCCCCTTTACTCATTCTTCTCGTCCATGTAGGTTCCACAAGTAAAATATCAATTCGAAGTTATCAAATGGCGCCATCTATAGGAATAAACCGAATTCAATTCCAGATTATTATTGCTTACTGAAACCTAGCTCCAAAATTCTATTATTCCTTTAAAACAATATTTAGAATGAGACAAGCTTACTTGTTTTATAAGTATCTTATTCAATTTGTTACCTTTACAACATGCATGTCATCAACACAGTAGAGGCTTAAATATTTGTCCATCTACCCTCATTGACGAGCATAAAGATCTCAGCATAACTATTAGCGACAGCATGTCTATCGATCAAGAACAGCTCAGAAGATTATTGGCTGCTTTTGTAAAGCTCCGAACATAGGCTCTGAGCATCGAGCATTCCAAGGAGTTAAATATGTCCACCGATCATCGTACTCTGAGCACCTAATGTGGAATACCCATCAACAATGAGTTCTGAATATTGAGCCAAGTTCGAGCATTAAGGAGTCTAAATCCAAGCATCAAGGGGGGACTCTTAATAACTCATATCAGTATCCTATTCTAATAAGGGTTATATTTCCCCCAAAGAAGAGAATTACTTGAATAAGAAGAGAATTACTTGAATAAGAAGAAAGTTTAATAACGAAGTCTATTTCAATTAGGAAGATTAACTATAAAAGAAGTCTCTTTCTCTCCTAAATAAGGCAATCTTACAAGACTAAGGAATCATATTCCTGAGACGTTTGAGCAATATCTTCTCCTATAAATACATCTCATGACATCTCATGTCATTCATGTTCTCATTCTTATCATACAACATCACCAAGACATCATTTCATCACTCCATCATCACAATATACAAGCAATTACTCTTTATTCTCTATTCTATTATGCCTATTTGCTTTATTATATTTTTTCTCATACCATTACTGACTTAAGCTTTGAAGTGTTTATGGAGGAAACCCCGCCCCTTTACTCGTTCTCCACGTCCATGCAGGTTCCACAAGTAAAATATCAATTCGGAATTATCAAGTAGGAATTAATATTGTATCAAACTTTATTAAACCTAATGAACGTAGGTGGGATCTCAATAAAATCTAGCAGTTCTTCAATAGCCAAGATATAGAATTGATAAGCATATTTTGAGCGCTAACTTATCAAGTTTTGGGTGTTTAGACTTTAGATTAGTATTGAATATTGACATATTTTAATTAAAAAGTGTTAAGTTTAGATTTTTAAAAATTTCATTAGTTTAAATATGTTTTTGGTAAATGTTTATTTTCTTTTTATTTTTTATATTAATTCTAGATGCGCTTGATGCAGAGTTGATGTATAAAATATTTTAACTTAATAATACATATCTCAGATTTTATTGTAGACATTATGATAAGGTATGATTTTATTAATTGTATTATGAACAGAGAATTTATTACTATAAAGTGTATTTATAATTGTATATATTATGTGTCTCAATATAGGAGAATAAAAGAAGAAAAAAATTATGTGATTCTACATGATAGCCTACATACATGGACACAAAACACTATACTATATTTCGATCTTTATTTGAGGTATAATTGTGTGAATTACATACCCTCCTCTTATAGATGCTCTCCATTTTAATTTGTATATTAGATACAATTACTTTAATATCCTTCAATCAAAAATTATATTTCTATCAACTTAATTAATATTGGTAAAGTGTGTCTTTTAATTATTTTATTTTATATTAATTTTTCACTACAAGTAATATTTTTAGTATAATATTCTACCATTTTATTAACATATTTTAATTGAAACTCAAAATTAAATTCACCATTAAAATTTTTTTATGTTGTATAATACCATTTTATTAAAAAAAATTAATAGAAAACTTAAAATTAAATTCACCACTGAAAATTTTTTTACCATGTATAAAAAATTGAAACATTAATACTATTAAAAGAGTTAACGATTAATATTTCACATCTAAATTCATAAAAAAATATATAATTTTTATAAAATTTTAGCAATATAAGTTGAACACAAAAATAAAATAATAATATGACAAATTAATGAAATTATAAATAGCTATTATTTGCATTCAAGTTATTAATGTTGACCATGTATACATAATTAAGTTAGTGTTGATTGCTGTCAAAAATACATTTTTCATAATTTAATGAAATAATAAAATATAATTATTTTGAATTAATAATAATTAAGTTATTTAAATTATAAATGAAGTTAAAGTGGAGTGTAAAAATTTCTCAAAATTATAAATGAAGTTAAAGTGGAGTGTAAAAATTCCTACCCTAAGGGAAATGATATGAAAAACGGTATTTGATAAAAATATTTGTTGCCTGATTTGTTCAAAAGATTAATAATAACTTTTTTAGAAGTCTCAAGATTACGAATGATTATAGCAAGAGTAGATCTCGTCTAGACAATGGTAATTAGTTTTGAAAAATCAATTTTCTTTGTGGTAGAATTTTTCAGTGACAAATGTATGTGAGGAAATTTAGGAATAAATTTGATAAGAACATAGGGACAAGAATATGGAAAAAAATAAAATAAGAAATAAGAAATAAATAAAATAAAAGATTACACAAATAAACGAATTCAAATAGAACCAAACTTTGACATCCAAAACCCAAAACACATAAAACAAAATATTGCTTTAGATAAAGAAACAAAATAACTCAAATAGAACTGAACTATGATGAGAAAATAAAAAACAGATAACGAATTAAAACGGAACCTAATTCTGATACCATATTGTGAACAGAAATGTATTATTAAAAATAGCGTTAAAATTATATTTTATGCATCTCAATATAAGAGAATCGAAGAAGAGAAGATTTATGTGGTTTGATATAATAGTTTGCCTCCACCGACATAAAACCCAATGTTAAGTATTATTTTGTGTGTAATCGTGTCCATTGAATATGGAAAAAGGATGCCTATTTATAGTACAAATAGAACTAGAAAGAAAAGAAAGAAATATAAAAAGTTCTACAAAATAGAAAAAAAAAATCTGAGAATAGAAAAGGAAGAAATATAAAAATTTCTTCAATAAAAAAAATATAAGAATCTATATAATAGGAAGTAATCCCATAATTATGCTATAATTACATGAACAAATTGTATATTTTTCTAGCCCATTTGTCTAAAAAATCCAAGCTTTTTTTATTTATTATTGTGATTTTAGCCCACTTTTCTTAAAAATGATAAATTTTCACCATTATTATTTAAAATGATAAATTCCCATCAAAGCTGACTTAGATGATTGGGGGCTCAAAATCGAGATCTCTACCATTTTTAGTTTTTTGAATGAAAATATCAATCAAACCACATGTAATATTGACAATCATGAGCATTATTAAACCATGAATTAACTCCAAAATATATATACCTGCAGCAGCAGCATCAACTACATCATCTTTGGAGTCCCTAAAGAAAAGAGCAAGTTTTGTGCTATAATCGGAATGGGCAGAGTAGAAATCATTTAATGCCATGGACAAGCATATTCTTCCCATTTTTCCCACCGTTGAGTTCAACTCAAGAACAGCGCCTACTCTCACTGGTACAGATTTTTTCCCCATAAACATCTCGCATTCGCACCATAGAATCACCATGAACAGACAAAAGAAAAGAGGAGAGAAGAGTGATTTCTGTTTGGCCATTTCTAAGGCTGTATGGTTTAATTGACGCGGTTTTGTCAAGCTCAATTTCTTAAAGAAATAAAATAAAAGGACAAAAGATTGGCATTGCCCTCATTTAATTGGGTCCTGTATTATGGGCAAAAGGAGAAGGATAAAATTATAAATTAAAAAATTGTCTTATATGACTTGCTGCGGTGACTTGGCAATTAATTGGGTTCTGTATATGACTTGATGAGGTGACTTGATGTGAATTGATGTGGTGACTTGGCGTCTAAGTAATAATAACGAAGAAGGTATTTTGTGTTTAATTAAAAGATAATGTTCTTTATATTACGGAGAAAAATCTCAAAAATAATTTTATTTTAAATAGACAGCCCTCTTAATCAGAGGTAAAAGAAAATTTTTTTATAAAAATGTAAATTATAATTTTTAAAAAAATTAAAATTAATATTCAACATTTATTATTATCGTTGTATTATTATACAAATTCTTTATGTATGTCTAAATTTATGGTTTGTACTTTGGTATTGCTGGGCTTCACACAATGTGTAATTGTGTGAATAAATAAGTAATATAAACCACGAACATAATAACAATAATAATTTGGTCAAAAAATAATAATAATGATTAAAAAATATGGCCAAAATTCATATAGCAAATTGTTTGTATTGATTTGGTAAAAAAACAAAAAAATTCTTTGTATTGATTCGTAGATTCCTTGTACGTGAGACAAATAACAACTTACATTGCGTCAGAATCTTATTTATTTGTTACCTGTTGATGTAAGGGGACCACTTTTATCTCTCCATGGAATTTTTTTGCAATCCAGTAGGTGCCACGATGTTTATATCCATATACAATTCCAAATGAATTGCAGTGCACCCAATTTAAATTACCATTTTATCCCTTTGTGTCTATTTGTTCTCTCAGTCTCACATTTACAAAACCTGTTTGATCGCTTCTGGAAACAACTTACAACTGAAGTCTCTTTAATCTTTGAAAAATTATATATTCATCTTTTTAATTTCTAAATAATTACTTTAACTTATTATCTTCAGTTTTTGTTTTATTAATTTTTATTTTTTAAAGTGCATTACTTACTAGGTTCTTATGGTGATTTTATCTTAAAATAAAATAATTTTATTTACTAAAATTTATTTTACATTATGAAAAAAAATGAAAAAAATTTATTTTCTTTTGTAAAACAACTTTTTTTTTTTTGCAAGCATAAAATGTAGGGAAAATCTTTAAATTAAATTGATAATTTATTTCCGGAACTCTTGAATTTGAGATTCTGCAAGCAATCAACAAGAAGTAAGGTAAAAGGTGGGGAAGATACCCACAAACACTCCGATACTTAAGTCAGAAAGCAGAGAGAGAATTTAGAGAAAAAGTAAGGGACAATTAGAATATGAGATAATATAATGATTGAGAATAAGGGATATGAGGTTCTATTTATAGTGATACTTAGACCTGAAAAGAGTAGGACTTCTCTTGAGATAGGAATTGTAAACCAAATAGGAAAGTATTCCTTATTCGTCTAGGAGTCTTCTTGAGGCAGGGTCATTTCCTTAAATGGATTCAGCTACCTTCCATTTCCGAGTAACCCTGTTAAGAAAACAAAGCTCTTTAATTAAACAGAAATATATATGTGCAGTATCAAGAGTTCCCCTCATGAGTCTGTCCGAATATTTATGTCCGACGTATCCGAGTCTGTAAATGATAGAACATTCATGCTTCTGTATAAAGGGAAAGTGTCGGATAGTCTGGGTGTCTTGCAAGTATGGCTCAGATGCCCGTCCTCAGTACTATAGAAGCGACCTGAGGGAGCCAACTTCAGTTACTGGTCTTAATGCATAAGGCATGGATGCTCAAAACCTCAATACTATAGAAGCGACCTGAGGATGCCAACTTCACTTTAATTGCTGGTGGGCGATGCTGGATCTTGCTATGCTAAGTTGGAAAAAAGAGCTAGTAGAGGTGTGCCTGGGTTGGGTAATAGCTATGTCGCCTCGATGCCTAGATTTTTAAAATTTGAATTGTGTGACCGACGCATCCTTTCGTGTATCAGAAGATGAGATGTTTATGTTGCCATAATGATGACCACTCGATTAATGGGTTTTTCATTTCCCAGACTACCCTTAATAATGTGGGGAGAAGTAAAGTAATGATAAGGGCATTTAATGGTTTGCTCTAGAGCCTTCTATTGCTCTATAAATATCCCTTTGGCTTCGAGTTGGTGCATTTTACTTTTTTATTTCCCCGGTGTTGCATTTGCTTTGCTACTGATACCACTCTTTTTCTGCTTACTCCCCCATTTTGCAACAAGTGATCTTTTCCTTCCTTTTTTCTTTTTTGTTCTTGCTCTGTTTCTTTTCATAGATAGTCTTATGGCACCAAGGGGATAGGTTAGCTCTGACCTATTTATGTCTAAAATAGATGAAGAATTGTTAGGGTGGTACCGGAGACGGTTCTGCATTCCCGCTGATTATGCCTTTCATACTGTAGATAGGAAGTTTAGAGCTTATACCCCCATGCTAGGTCTCAGTAGGCTAGTGATATATTTTGACCAACTAGAAGGGGGTTTAAAGTTTCCATTAGATCCCTTTGTAAAAAGATTTATGAATAGGTATAACATAACGCCCAATTAGCTTTACCCTAATAGCTATTAAATTCTGATTGGGTTTATTCAGTTGATGCATGAAGAGGGTAGGGAACCAAACTTAAATGTCCTACGGTATCTGTATAGCCTGACCAGGAAGAAAGGAGAGCTGATGTTCTCCCTATCAGCTGTTCCCAACCACACTCTATTTATAAAGCTTTCGGATCTTCATAAGAAGTGGAGGCATAAATTTTTTATTATTGAGCACCCTGCAGACTTCCTGGATGTCCAGTGAATGTGGTCTGATGAGTGCCACAAAGTAAGATGACCTCCGAAACTATCAAACCTCAATACGAAGATGGTCTTAAGGCTACATCTTGATGGCTTGGCCAAGGCTTGGTCTACTAAGGACGTATCCAGTAGATACCTGTAGAGAGTTTGTCTAGACTGTGTTTAATCTACTGATATGTTTGGATTATTGAGAGGTATTTTTCTAACTTGCTTTTTATTTTTTTAATTGTAGATGGTTGACTTTTTTGCTTTTACGGATAAAATTCCACTTCTGGCTGATAAACTAGCATGGCCAGCAGAAGTATGGATCTCCTCCCCCTCTCTGGAGCCTGAAGCTCCTATAGTCCCTAATGAAGCAGCTGCCAATCCAAAGGGAAAAGTTGTAGTTGGATCTTCCCATTCTGGTAAGGAAGGTCGGTGTAAGAGATGGATGATTGACTAAGGCTCAGATGCCGATGAGCTAGATGAGGAGATATATATCCATCATCCAAGGCTATTCGAGTGGCCAGATATAAGGGCTTAGATCATGAATAAGGTGAAGCCACTGAGCATCTCGAATGTCCAAGTTCGAGATCAATATGCTGAGTTGCTGAGGCTACCAGCAGATATACAACGCTAGTCCGAGGAGAGTCTGGAGGAGCTGCTCAGTTCAATGATCAGTCATTCCTTAGAAGTAAGTGAATGTTATTTCTCTGTCACTTTAACGTTTTCTTCTATTGAGTAAGTGACATAAATTTTCCCTTTTCATAGATGACCCAGGCTTTGCTACTGGCAAAGGACTATTATTTATACCTTAAAAGCTAGTACAGCTTGAAGGAGATGAAGGTTGGAGCAATAACCATTAATTTTGAGAAGAAGCTAGATAGCGCAAATACGGCACTAGAGTTATGCCAAAAAAAATAAGCAAAGGTGAAATCTGAGGCCAAGGCAGGCTAGAAAAAGATTGCTGAGCTGGAGAATAGTCAGGGTCAGTTGACCAAGAGGATTGAATAGTAGGATTCTCAAATCGCAAATCTGGAGAAGAAGCTATCCGAGGTCGAGAAATCCTGGAAAAATCATAAAAAATCTTACCAAAGCATGGTGGGAGGATTTCTCAAAGCCTACAGATCTGAATGTATAAGGATCCTGCTCTCTCAAAATTCGAAGCTAGACTTGGCAGAGTTGGATCGGATAATGCCTGTTGACCTAGTAAAGATTGCTGCTGAAGAGGATGCTCAACAAAAGGCAACTTTCCTTCGTGTAAGGGATGTTTCTACATCTGTTAAAGGGTCCTCTATAAAGCTTATCGCGCCTATCAGTGTTGTTAATGTTGTTCCCCCTCTCGTCTCTGAGCCTGATGGTTCAGACTTACAATTAGTATAATAGAGAAATTTTTTCTTTATTGAACTTGTGTAAAATGATTATTTCTTCAATGAATAGATACTTTATTTAATACCATTCCAAGTACATTTATTGATCGTATTTTCGGAGACAGTCCAAGTTCCAAAATCGTGGCAGTTCCTTGACTTCTTTTTTTTTATAATTTGTATGCCCCTTTAGATATGTGCTCTAAGATCTGATAGGAGCCTTCCCAATTTGGAGCCAGTTTGCCAGTGTCATAGTTATCTTTGCTAATATTTGCCCTTTTAAGTACCTAGTCGCCTACTTTGAATTGTCTTGGGTAGTTACATCGGAGATGATACTATGTTACCCTCTGCCAATGTGCTTCAACTGCGACTAACGTCCGCTCTCATCTTTCTTCTAGTAGGTCCAGAAATATCTAGGCATCAATGTTATTGATGTTTTGATCGAAGCCACGGCTGATCCTGTAACTTGGTGAATCAATCTCTACTAGTATTACCACATCCATGCCATAAGTTAGTCTGAATGGTGTTTCCTCTATGGATGATCTAGGGGTGGTCCTGTAAGCCCAAATTACATTATTAAGCTTTTTGATCTAGTTTCCCTTTTTCTTATCAACTCTCTTCTTTAATCCCTGCATGATAGTTCTGTTGGTGACCTCTGTTTGCCTTTTTGTTTGCGGGTGAGCTATTGAGGTGAAACGAAGCTTTATTCCAAGGTCTGAGCAGAACCTTCTAAACTTTTCATTATCAAATTGCTTGTTGTTGTGTGTGATAAAGGTGTGAGGTAGTCCAAATCTATAGATGACTTCTCTCTAAAAGAAATATTGAATCTGAGCTTCTATGATGGTTGGAACTGCTTCCACTTCTATCCACTTAGTGAAATGGTCTATAGCCACAATTAAAAACTTTTTTTGTGAATTGGAGGTCAGAAAGGGACCCAGGATGTCCATTCCCCACATGGTGAAGGGCTGAGATAACCTACGATGGCATAATGCTGAGATAACTAATCTATACCCAAAATAACATCAAACTCCATCACATCTAACAGAACCAAATCAGCAGATAATTCTCTACCTCCCACGTGAACTGGACAACCAGAAAGAACAATATCAGTGTCCAAAGAATCTCTTAGAGGAGTGGCGACAGACAAAGGAAAAGCCATCTTGAAGCTTGCCAACAAGACTTGAAAGCAAAAACGGGAGAAACGAACGAATGCGTGGCACCCGGATCAAACAAAACCCATGCATCCAGGTAACAGACAGAAATAATACCTGCCACGATTGCATTGGATGCTTGAGCATCCTGCTGAGTGAGATGGAAGACTCTGGCCTGTCCTCGACCTCCCTTCTAGCTGGTAGAAGCCTGGCCAACACATCTGGCACCTCCTCTAGCACCTCTACCATGACCCTACTGGGGAACAAGCTGATTGGAACTCTAATGTTAGGTTGGAGGCAACTGAAAAGGAACGGGTGCAGCACTGGCAATCGACTGCTGTGGAAATCATGAAATCTGTGGCTGCTGATACCCGGAACAAGGACACAATCTAGCATAATGTCCTATCTACCCGCCTCTGAAGCATGTCAGTGGTGTTAAATAACACGGTCCCTAATGGACTCTGTCGCAGGTCTGGCAAAAACTGGCAGCTGATGCAGAACTACGACCACTACTGCTGCTTGAAGCAACTGATCCGAGTCTAAACGGTCTACGCTGACCTCTATGGCCATGTCTACTGCTCTGATGTATCCACTGCTGCCTCTGACTCTACTGAGCTGGACCTCTCTGCTGACTACTCAAACCAATCTGAAAGCTCGAGTACAGAGTAGTCTGAAATCCACTTGACTGCACTCCCAACTGGTAATAATCAGGCATAGCTCCCTACTTAACTAGCCTCAGTTCAATCTCCTTAGCCAACTCAATCACCAACTCTAGAGTAAGGCCCATTATAGGCATACTAGCAAATGCAGAACCCAATCCAGTAACGTAGGTAGTGATTGCGAAATACTGGTCTCGCATAAGATCCTCTGCATATCTACCCAGCCGAAGAAACTCTCGGGTATACTCCTCTACTAATCGATCACCGCGAGATATACTAGTCAATCTGAGATGATAACTCATGCGAAACGGCTCTGGACAGAATCTCCTTATAAATCGCTCTCTGAACTGAGTCTAGGTCATCGTCAACATATAAGGCTAGATCATTTGAATAAACCAGTCCAAGGCTGGTCCCTTAACAGAAAATTCGACAATCATAATCCGCTGGTACTCGGTGTGAGTAGTCTGAGTCCTAGTCTTAATCACATGTAGAAAATCCAATGGATCATATGTCCCATCGAAAGCGATCTTGCCAACTCTGGCATAAAACAGAGCTACCTCAGGGTCAGACATACCCTGCTGATAGGCACGCTGAACAGGCTGAACAACTGGAGGTACAGGAACATCCTCATACTCAGGCTTTACAGGCTCCTCATCCTATATCTCTCTCTGCCTACGGCGACTTACCGCTCCTCGAGGTCTACCTCTGCCATGACCTCTGTATCTAACTGGCGGCTCAGGATGTAAAACCTCATCCTGAAAGGACTCATCATCCTCGACCTCAACGACCGGTGGAGCAACAAGCACTCGCCTCCTCATTCTGAAAAGATAAATAGAAGGATTCAGACAAAACAGATAACAGAGGAATAACGCAGAAAACTAAAGTAAGGATTACTTATCAAGACATACTCAAACCTAATTCACTGCAGTAGTTCAAAAGAAAATACAACTTTAAAAATTAGGGCCACAACTCACACAACTAAGCCCTGACATAGAACTCTGCTCTGATACCAACTTTGTCACGACCCAAAACAAGGGCCATGATCGGCACTAGGGAATAGGAATTCTTTCGAATCCGGAACCCATAGCAAGCCTTAAAATAAAATAAAAACATGCAATAATAATAATAACATAAATAACATATTTTGCAGTGAAAATAAAATCATAAATAAAATAAAGTAATAATCCGCCAATAGAATTAAATGAACAACCTCATCTCATATAAAAATAATCCTTTAATATAAAACCCAATTCAAATCTTTAAAATACATATTTCATACAAACATAATACATAAGTCTCACAACTGACTACAACTATTACAGTGTCTAGATTATAAAATAAAGTCAAGTAAGTAGTTTATATAATAAATCCGGGGCGGAAGAAATCCAGCGTAAAGGTCTGCTACTGAGGTCTGAAGATGACGACTCTCCTGAAAAATAATCAACGAAGGAGAGTTAGACCTCACTGAGTGAATTGTTATAATATATATACATGCATAACTAAATGACAATGCACAGATTCAATAGTATATATAATAAATATATATATATAAGCAAATACACACAGATGCAGCAAAATCATTTTATATATTTTACTGAAAATAATATCCATTTATGAAGGATCAAATAGAACCCTAGAAAATCGCAACCTCAAACAGTGTTAGACAACACTCTAGCCATACAGGCTCACTTATTCCAAATAAGTTCACTTGTTCCATTTGGATAGTAGACTGGCCCCGAGACACTTGGTCAACCGAGCTCCAGCAGTCTGACTATCAGTGTGATTGGCCTCAAGACCCCTGGTCAACCGAGCTCCAGCAATCACACTCTCAAATCACATCACACATTAAATAAATCAATCCAATCATAATCCACAAATAGGTTAGTAATATAGCCTAAACGCTATCAGCGTACCGGTACGTACTCGGTCCTAGTGCTGCCCACTAGGTAGTACGTTCTATTGATATGCTTCATTATTATATAAAACATACATTCATAAAACAAATGATGAATGATATTGAATAAAATGACAACATAAACCATATATATACTGGAAATATACTAAAAATAAACCAGGTATATTCCGAGTATATATACGTCAAATAAATTCAATTTAATTACAAAATAAACTAGAAATATACTTAAAAACATTTTAAGTGTAAATCGTTAATAAAACATGCATATAGTTTAAAATATACCAATAATATGCAAATAATATACCAAAAATAAACCTAAACAATACTTAAATCATTTATGCATAATACTAAAATAAATCATACATTTCTAAAAATATGCATCCTAGAATACATATATATAAAATAACAACTCATTGTTATTGTGCTCCACGAGACGGGTTCGACAGGCCTGGTCCATTAGGTCTCGGTCTCGGCGCAACTAAACAAACAAATGATAACAGGAAATCAGAATAAATCTAACAGAAATTCTAAAGACTCGATCTAGAATCTTAGACATAGAATCATAATAGGAAATTCGACCGGATATTACGTTTTACGAGAATTATACCAAAAATTAGGCAGAATCTCCCCTGTAAAACGGACATCTCTCTACTCAAAGAGTAGAGCTAGTTATGCAAAGAAACACACTTCGAATATACGCAGAACACAATCCCTCGGTCGGACTCCAAACTACAATTTCACTGACCGAGGTCCATAATTCACGGAATAATTACAGAAATACCAAAAATTCCCTTTAATATTAAAAATACATTTTATAAATTCAAATTACATAATTAACCCTAAAACATATTAAAAATCGATAAAAACTCATTTATTTAGAAAAATCGTATATTATATATAATTTGAAAATAATTTACGAAAAATAGTTTTAATTAGTTAAAAATGATAAATAATTTGTAGAAATCATTTTTATACCTTAAATAACTATTGAAACCAATTTAATTACATTTTTAGCCAATTTAGTGCCAAATTATCAAAATACCCCTAGTTTCTTAAATTCACTAAAATTAATCAAAAATTCACCAAAAATAGTATAATTACTCAAAATTAAATTTCTCAACATATAATTCAATAATATCAATAAATATACTCAATTAACCAATTAATTTCACTAAAACACATAATTAACCTAATTTTCCCAAAATTACATAAACTAAATAAATTCCAAATAATTATATAAAATTCAAAAAAATTACAAATAAATTTCAAAAATGCATTTCAACACCTATAAACACCATAAAACACAATTTTATAATTTATTTAATTAATTTTTGAAAATTAGAAAATATTAATAAAAAAATAAAAAATTCACAAAAATAAAATAATTCCCAAAAATTCCAAAAAAATTCACAAAGCTAGATTAACCTACGAGGATCAATGTTTTTGAAGGAAGATTGCATGAATCAACCAAATCAAAGCTCAAAAAAAAATAAAAAATCCTAGTAGGCCGAAAATGTAAAATTGAAACCTAGGGAAATCTAGACAATTTCAAGTGAAACAAAGCTTGAAAATGGACTCACCGAAGCTGAAGGAGAAGATAGAGACTGTTGGGGCTCGAAACGGTGGCCGGAATCACATCGATCAGAGCTAGGGTCAATTTTCGGCTTCTCGGGTTGTTGCAGCATTCACCAGCGCCGGAGAGGGTGGAAGGGGTGGCTGAGCTGCTGGAGGAAGAGGGTGGATGTTCGGTAGGCACTCTAAATGGAGGTGAATGGAATCGTGCAGTGAGGGGAAGAGTTGAGGTGTCGGGGAGGAGAGGTTAGGGGTGAGGGCATAATTCGTAAATTTGATAAACTATATATATATATATATATATATATATATATATAATAACTTTAATATTTAATTATTAAAATACTGTAGTATTATATTTAGAAAAAATCACACACCACAAATTAATAAATATATACATATATACATATACATATATATACATCACATAATAATAATAATAATAATAACTATATAGTATATACATAATTAAATAATAATTAACCCTAAAAAAAATGTAAAATGTATATACATATATATACATGTATATGTATATATATTAACATGCAAAATATAATCATGCATGACGACATGCAATTTAATAAAACGAGATAGCATAATTAAATAAATAATTATTTAAATTTTATTTTCCCAAAAATGTAAATCTTAGGAAAATTTTACGTAAATCTCTTAAAATAATATAAAATAATTAAAAAATGGCTTTAATAAATAGCACACTCATTAAATAATCATAAATATTTATAAAAATTATTAACACTGCATATCCCGATGCAGTTTAAAATTATTTAAAAATCAGGGATTTTACACTTAGACGCCCGGTATAAGGATGGAAGGCTTACATGCTCAAAACCTCAGTACTATAGAAGCAACTTGAGGGTGCCAACTTCAGTCACTAGACTTAATCTTGGTGCATTAGAAGTGTGGCCTAAGTGTCGTATAGCCTCGGTGCATTAGAAGCACAACTCGAGTGCCGGATAGTCTAGGTGTCTTGCAAGTATGGCTCGGATGCCCGTCCTCAGTACTATAGAAGCGACCTGAGGGAGCCAACTTTAGTTACTGGTCTTAATGCATGAGGCATGGATGCTTGGAACCTCAATACTATAGAAGCGACCTAAGGATGTCAACTTCACTTTAATTGCTGGTGGCCGATGTTGGATCTTGCTGTGCTAAGTTGGAAAAAAGAGCTGGTAGAGGTGTGCCCGGGTTAGGTAATAGCTATGTCGCCTCAATGCCTAGATTTTTAAATTTTGAATTATCTGACTGACGCATCCTTTCGTGTGTCAGAAGATGAGATGTTTATGTTGCCATAATGATGACCACTCGATTAATGGATTTTTCATTTCCTAGACTACCCTTATTAGTGTGGGGAGAAGTGAAGTAATGATAAGGGAAATTAATGGTTTGCTCCAGAGCCTTCTATTGCTATATAAATATCCCTTTGGCTTCGAGTTGATGCATTTTAGTTTTTATTTCACTGGTGTTGCATTTGCTTTACCACTGCTATTACTTTTTTTCTGATGTGACTCCCCTATTTTGCAACAGGTGATCTTTTCCTTCCTTTTTTCTTTTTTTTTTCTTGCTCTGTTTCTTTTCATAGATAGTCTTATGGCATCGAGGGAACGGGTTAGCTTTGACCTATTTATGTCTAAAATAGAGGAAGAATTGCTGGGGTGGTACTGGAGACAGTTCTGCATTCTCGCCGATTATGCCCTTCATACTATAGACAAGAAGTTTAGGGCTTATACCCCCATACTAAGTCTCAGTAGGCTAGTGGTATATTTTGACCAACTAGAAGGGGATTTAAAATTTCCATTAGATCCCTTTGTAAAAAGATTTATGAATAGGTATAACATAATGCCCAGTCAGCTTCACCCTAATAGCTATTGAATTTTGATTGGGTTTATTTAATTGATGCATGAAGAGGGTAGGGAACCAGACTTAGTCATCCTACGGTATCTGTATAGCCTGACCAGGAAGAAGGGAGAGCTAATGTTCTCCCTGTCAGTTGTTCCCAATCACACTCTATTTGTAAAGCTTCTGGATCTTCATAAAAAGTAGAGGCATAACTTTTTTGTTATTGAGCACCCTACGGACTTCCTGGATGTTCGACGAATGTGGTCTGATGAGTGCCATAGAGTAAGACGGCCTCTGTAACTATCAAACCTTGATACATAAGTGGTCTTAAGGCTACATCTTAATGGCTTGGCTGGGGCTCGGTCTGCTGAGGACGTATCCAGTAGATACCTGTGGAGAGTCTGTTTGGACCGTGTTTAATATACTAATATGTTTAGATTATTGAGAGGTATCTTTCTGACTTGCTTTTTATTTTTTCCAATTGTAGATGGTTGACTTTTTTACTTTTACGAAAAAAATTCCACTTTTAGCTAATGAACTAGCAGGGCTAGCAAAAGTACGGATCTCCTCCCCCTCTATAGAGCCTAAAGCTCCTATAGTCCCCAATGAAGCGGCTGCCAATCCAAAGGGAAAAGCTATAGTCGGATCGTCCCGTTCTGGTAAGGAAGGTCGGTGTAAGAGATGGCTGATTGACCAAGGCTCAAATGCCAAGGAGCTGGGTGAGGAGATATATATCCATCGTCCAAGGCTATCTGAGTTTCCGAATATGAGGGCTTAGATCATGAATAAGGTGAAGCTACCGAGCATTTCGAATGTCTAGGTTCGAGATCAATATGCTGAGTCACTGAGGCTGCCAACAGATATGCAACATTGGTTTGAGGAGGGTCTGGAGGAGTTGTTCAGTTCAATGATCGATCATTCCTTAGAAGTAAATGATTGTCGTTTCTCTATCACTTTAACATTTTCTTGTATTGAGTGAGTGACGCGAATTTTTCCTTTTCATAGATGACCTAGGCTTTGCTGTTGGCAAAGGACTAGTATTTCTACCTTAAAATCTAGTACAACTTTAAGGAGATGGAGGTTGGAGCAATAACCATTAATTTTGAGAAGAAGCTGGATAGCGCAAAGGCGACACTAGAGTTGTGCTAGAAAAAATATGCAGAGGTAAAATCTGAGGCCGAGGCGGGCCGAAAAAAGATTACTGAGCTAGAGTATAGTCAGGGTCAGTTGACCAAGAGATTGAAGAGCAGGATTCTCATATCGTAAATCTGGAGAAGAAGCTATCTGAGGTCTAGAAATCCTGAAAAAATGACAAAAGATCTTACCAAAGCCTGGTGGGAGGATTTCTCAAAGCTTACAGATTTGAATGTAGGAGGATCCTGCTCTCTCAAAATCCAAAACTAGACTTGCGGAGCTAGATCGGATAATGCCAGCTGACTTAGTGAAGATTTTTGCTGAAGAGGATGCTCAACAAAAGGCAACTTCCCTTCATGCATGGGATGTTTCTACATCTATTGAAGGGTCCTCTACGAAGCTTACCACGCCTATCAGTGTTGCTAATGTTGTTCCCCCTCTCATCTCTGACGATGGTTCGGACTTACAATTAGTAGGATAGAGAAATATTTTCTATATTGAACTTTTGTAAGATGATTATTTCTTTAATGAATAGATACTTTATTTAATACCATTCCGAGTACATTTATTGATAGTATTTTCGGAGGCAGTCCAAGTTCCAAAATCTTGGCAGTTCTTTGCCTTCTCTGTTTTTTTTTTTAATTTGTATGCCCCTTTAGATGTGCACTTTGAGATATGATAGGGCCTTCCCAATTTAGACCCAGTTTGCCAGTGTCGGAGTTGCCTTTGCCAATATTTTCCCTTCAAAGTACCTAGTTGCCTATTTTGAATTGTCTTGGGTGGCTACATTGGAGATGATACTTTGTTACCCTCTGCCTATGTGCTTCAACTATGGCTAACATTCGCTCTCGTCTTTCTTCTAGTAGGTCCAGACATATCCAGGCATTAATGTTGTTGATGTTTTGATCGAAGCCACGACTGATCCTATAACTGGTGAACCAATCTCTATTGGTATCATCGCATCCATGCCATAAGTTAGTTTGAATGGTGTTTCCTCTATGGATGATATGGGGGTGGTCCTGTAAGCCCAAATTACGTTGTTAAGCTCTTTAACCTAGTTTCCCCTTTTCTTATCGAGTCTCTTCTTTAATCCCTGCATGATAGTTCTGTTGGTGACCTCTGTTTGCCTATTTGTTTATAGGTGAGCTATTAAGGTGAAATGAAGCTTTATTCTAAGGTCTGAGCAGAACCTTCTGAACTTTTCATTGTCAAACTGCTTGCTGTTATCTGTGATCAGGGTGTGAGGTAGGCTAAATCTGCAGATGACTTCTCTCTAGAAGAAATGTTGAATTCAAGCTTCTATGATGGTTGGAATTGCTTCCACTTCTATCCACTTAGTAAAATGGTCTATATCCACAATTAAGAACTTTTTTATGAAGTGGAGGTTGGGAAGGGACCCAGGATGTCCACTCCCCACATGATGAAGGGCCACGGGCTGTCGATCAAATGCAGCGGGTGGGAAGGCTTACGATTGAGATGAGCGAATTGTTGGCACTTATGACATTCTTGAATTAACTTTCGGGCATCATTGGACATGGTGGGCCAATAATATCCTTGAAAAAGCGCTTTCCTGATTAGTGTGTAGTGGGACTCATGCGCTCCATAAATTCCTTCATGGATTTCCCTGAGTATGTAATTCCCTTCCTTTAAGGATACGCATTTGGACCATGGGTGTGAAAGGGATTTCCTATAGAGCTCTATATGGTGGATAGAGTAGTGAGTTGCCTTTATCTTCAGTTTCTGAGCCTTCAGTTTATCTTCTGGAAGCGTTCTGTGTTCCAGGTATTGGACTATCGATCGCATCCATTCTAAGACTTCCCGTACTTCCAAGATATCAGGGTCTTTGGTATTGGGTTTTATCAATGCTTCAGTGAATTCCATACCTTTAAACGCTTGACCATCTTCAGCTACCGATTTGGCCAGGAGGTCGGCCTCATAGTTTTCGTGTCTAGGTATCTAGACAATCTCCGACTGTCCCTCTTCTCGTTCGATCTTCTTCAAAAGTTGCATGACTTTACCTTCATATCTAGCAATGCTTGGATCCTTATTCTGGAATGTCCCATTAACCTGGTTTACTACTAGCTGGGAGTCTGAATGTATGATGAGGTGTTAGGCTCTAACTTCGACAGCCAACTTCAATCTTATGATGAGTGCCTCATATTCCGTGGCATTGTTGGTTGTGTTGTACTCTATTTGAACTACATACCTAATGTGAATTTTATGCGGTCCTTTGAGCATCACTCCAACTCCAGATCCTTGAGTGGAGGATGCATTGTCAACATAGAGTTTCCATTCTGGTGCCTTGGCAATGGTGAGGTCCTCCGGCATCATTTCTTGAACGAAATCTGCTAACGCTTGGGCTTTCACTTACTGACGGGGCTCATAATTGATGTTGAATTCTCTATATAATACTGACCATTAAACCAATCTGCCCGAAGTCTCAGGCCTTCGTAAGATTTTTCACAAAGGGAAGTGGGATTTAACAATGATGGGATGAGCCTGGAAGTACTATCGGAGCTTTCGGGATGAGTGGACAACAACCATGGCTAGCTTATCCAATGTTGGGTATTGAACCTCAGATCCTCTGAGTATTTTATTGATGTAATATACTAGGTTTTGCTGGCTCTCTTCTTCTCTTACTAGCATTAAAGCGATGCATTCTTGACCTACCAAGAGATATAAGTACAGTGTTTCCTCTAAGACTAACCTACTGAGTAGAGGTGGTGAGGATAGGAACTTTTTGATGTCTTTAAAGCCGCTTGGCAGTCTGCAGTACAAATAAATTTCTTAGAATTTTTTAAAGCTCAGAATAGTGGTAGACACCATATGGTTGAGCATGAAATGAAACGTCCTAAAGCCGTGATTCTGCCATTTAGCTTTTGTAGCTCGTGGATATTCTTTAGGGCTTTCATGTTGAGAATGACTTTCATTTTTTTCGGGTTGGCTTCAATACCTTTGTGGGATATCATGAATCCTAGGAATTTGCCAGCTTTGACTCCGAAGATGCATTTTTTTGGAATTAGCTTGATCCTAGACTCACTCAGCAATTGGAGAAATTAATCTAGATCCGCTGGGTATTATTTTGCATGCTTGCTCTTAATAATAATGTTGTCCAGATATACTTCCACATTTATCCTAATCTGGTCCTGAAGTACATGATTCATCATTCTCTGATATGTAGCTCCGATATTCTTTAGTTTAAATGGCATCACTTTGTAGCAGTAAAAACCTTTGTGGGTGATGAAGGATGTTTTCTCCTGATCTTTCCCTTTCATTAGTATATGGTGATATCCTTGCGTCGCGTCAACAAAACTATATAGTCTGTGGATGGTAGTGGAGTCTACGAGTTAGTCAATTGTAGGTAGTGGGTAGCTGTCCTTGGGGCATGCCCGATTAAGGTCAGTATAATCCACACACATCCTATACTTTCTGTTCGATTTCTTGACTAGTACCACGTTAGCCACCCATTCTAGATGAGTAACTTCCCTGATAAACCTGACTTCTAATAATTTCTCTATTTCCTCAACGATTATCTTCTACCTCTCATATGCAAAGGTTCTCTTCTTCTGAATTATTGGCTT